>MJUU01024239.1:27200-50699 GCA_002080025.1 Modiolus philippinarum
GGGGGGGGGGAGGGTAGGAGACACTACTCACAAGGAAAGACTGTGGAAATTGATCAAGAAAAAAAAACGCTTACAATGGCTGCAAATTAGAATCACAGGCCACATTACAAAAGAAAATTGCACAAGACATCGCAAAAAGACCAAAAACAAAACTAAACAACTATAGGGATTCTCGATAGCAGGACTTAATAACGGCTCTGGAAAAAACAGTTTTAGGGTTCAACCAGTTTAAGGTATCAAAGGCACGAATATCTATAAAAATAAAATCTTTTGATCATTTACTAGACTAAAACCGCCATCTTTTTTCCACTTGTAAAAATAATTGGTCAGAAAATAGTTAATTTTTCTACTCTGTATAATACTTTTCCGCAAGATAAGCTTATGTCAGTATTTAATACATCAGTCTTTCTGTACTAAAATAGGTGAAAGAAGATATTCATATTTAGTGATTGTTATAGATGGGGCCTATTTTGTTTAACATCACACTGATTCACTCAAGTATACAGAGGAGAATGTCATCGTAATGCTAGAATTCTTGATTCAAAACATATTTGTAGGATTTGGAGGACAAGTTTCCAGCATACAGTAGGGGTACCTATAGGGACTAATTGTGTGCCACTTTTAGCAGATTTGTTTCTTTATTCATATGAAGACAGGTTCATACAAGGGCTAATTAAAAAAAAGACAAAAAGCTAGTCATTTAGTTTCAGTTTCCGTTATATAGATGATGTTCTTTCATTGAACAATCCTCAATTTAATGATAACCTTCATCTAATATACCCAAATGAACTTGAAATTAAAGAGACCACTGATACACCTTCATGCCTGGACCTATACCTCTACATTGACAACTCTGGAGTCTGAAAACAAAACTTTAAGTCTTGTATCTCACACTGTCATTCTTTAGTTTTTTCTTCGTTGATGATGTTTTTGGTACCGATTTGTCCCTGTAAGTTTCCGTATACTAAATAAATTAGCAAAAACTTTTCAAACTTTTACCTTGGTACTGTTTGAGGGTTAGAGAAATAGCACGTGTCATAGATTTGAATTGGTTTTGTCTAATGGTTAGAAAATGACATTAACCAATAAACCACAAAACATATGTTTCAGCACCATATTCCCCTTTGCTGTGTGACGGCGTGAAGCAGATCATGCTTACACTTCCTGATGATACCTTAGGTTTTGTAGGGGCTCACACTGCTAGTGCTTTAGTTATGTAGCGTTCTTGTTCATTTTTGTTTCATTTGTTTTGTCTTTGTCATACTGTTTCAAATCGTGTTGGATATGAATTGCCGTGATTTTGGATTTATGATTTAAGAATTTCCCCTTTCCACAATCTGGCTTCGGTATTCGTTTGCAGATGTAAATTAAGATAAAAGGATGACTACGACACAAATAATGCACATAAGTGCCACATCTCTTTTCAGCCGTAGAATGTTCAAATTGATATTTCTTGATGATATATTATTCAGAAAATAAATGTATAGTCCGCCCATGCAAACGCAAGACTGGCTTTAATATCATATTGTATGTTTCAAAAAAGTAAGAACACACTATCTTGTATACGTAGATATCCTAAGAGTATTAGGTTTACTTTATTTTAAGTGTTCGAAAGTTTTCCTGCTTAAATTAAATTTCGGAAAATTATTGTCTTTTAACTAAAACACTTGACCCAGGATGTATGTACATTGACTTTAAGTGTCGTGATTTTCTTTCCGATTAGTCTTTTTCACTTTACATATTTTACATTAAAGGAATTCGTTTTCAATGTTATAATAATAACATAATAATATTATGTAAAATGTAGGCAGTTTAAACAATATTTCACGTCATGGAAGCATGCATGTTTGTCTTCGGATTCCATCAAAGTCCTTAGCACTGGTTTGAGCAGTATTCATTGCTAGGGTTAGGTTATCTCTGGAAATGAGCTGTATGCCAATTTAACTATTTTTATCATAGATTCCTTTGAATATTTATTGGTAGTTATAAGAGATTTCATTGAAATAATGATGATTACATCATTTCGCTTTACTTTCCCAGTGTAGGCGGTAAAGTGCTTTTAAGTTTAAATTGATTTATGGAAATATTATCTTATGAAAAACAAAACATCTTTTTGTTTATTTTAATTATGGCGCCTTGCAAGAAAAAATGAGTAATAAGAAGATCGAAACTCCTCCAAACCCAATGGAACATGCTAACAATACGTATATCCTGTTTTGCTTCATACAGTTTGTATTTTTTTCTGTAACAGCCACAAACTGTAACGTAAACGTCCTAGCTCCATACATGGAACAGGTCCAAATCTTTCGCCGCCACTAGTTCCTGGTCTTAATGTCCTTAAGCATACCGTGTCAGTTTTACCTTCAAAATTTAACAGAGGGTATTCTTTATCTAAATTATTGGACGCTTAAAAATTATCGCAACGATACTGCACTGAACATTATTTCGTCCCTAAGCGGTCGATCCGAAGCTTCATCAAATCTGACTGTTGCAAGAAGACGCTGCTAAACAACATCCTCAGCGATTATTGGCTTGATTTTATGAGCGCCACAAGTGTTTGGTAGGTCGTTCAACATGCCAATCTATCAGCAGCTTCAGCTAGCGTTGATGAAAGGGTTTTCGAAGGAAATTATCTACACGTTGATCTTCGTCAAGCGTTCTCATTCTTTGAAGGATGTTTTTGAAACGTTTAAGGCAACCATGCATCCGATGCTTGCCAGCTCGACACAACCCACAGAAAGCTCATTGTGAGAGACGACTCGGTGCTGAAGAAGCACAACAAACCCGAAAACTTGTACGTGCCGGGTGACCACTACATTTTCGATGAATCAGAACTAATTTAAGCCGCATCTGCAGTCCATCAGGGAGAAGGCCAACTTCAACTGCCTACTCAGGTAGGGGGATAAAAATCGATAGCATCCCAGCCGGAACCATTACAACGACCACACTAAGGAGCAGTTCGTTGTCTTATTTGACTATAGTTGATCAAAGACTTACGGGTTTTTTACTATATCACAAGCACTATAACTTGACCTGAAAATGCACATGCAATTTTGACACATTCTGTGTATATCAAGATAAAGAATGGATTGCATCGAAGGGTTTTTTCGAGAGAACTAACAAGCATTTTGGATGCTCTTGAACCCCAATCTTCAGAACTACACTCCAAGTGCTGAAGTAACGAGAGTGCATATTAATTGCGCAAAAATACTAAGTTTCTCTGTTGCATATGTTTGCGATGCCCCGGCAACCTCGTCAGCAACTGCAGCAGTTACAGGGAAGTGTTAAAGCAGTCCGAGGCCATCAGTTTTCTTTCTTTATTTTTTTTTCAATTTTAGAACATTTTGATAAATAACATGTTAAAAAACAGTTTTCTCACCCTTGCTATCCATTTAAAGACAAGTACTCCAGACATCTAAAATACTTTAAATCAACAAAGCCAAAATCGACTGCAGTATTGTGCAAAACATCCATGTTGCCTGGTTGAAGACAACTGTACGATCCGTCTCAAGCCCTTGTGGCCGATGCAGTCAAAGTGTAGTATTATGACAGTCCGTGGGCGTTACTGTTCGTAACCGATTCTTCCTGGTGAAGATAAATGTGTGAGACCTCAAAAACTTAAGTGCAATTGAAGGTGTTCGTCAAAACCATTTAAGGCGTTCGGGGTAATTAGACATTGTGTGCCACTGAATAAGGGTCTCCAACACAACCAAAAAGCAACATGAAAGGACCCAACAATCGCAAACCGTCTTGTACAATCTCATCTCATGCTACTGGATCGTCACCATTTCGGATCTTGTACAGCCCTAGAAACAAATATACAAAGCCTGAAATGCTTATCGTCACCGAAGAATTGGCCTCAGATAAAAGTCTCCAACAGGATCAGTTCCTTGAATACGAAACCCATTCCAACGCCCAGTTCATCAACATGACAGATTCGAAAATCCGCATCAACATCGAGGCACAGAGATTTCAAGATGAAGACCAACAATAAAAGCATTGTTCCATTGCTTCGTTTTACCATGTATTTGTAGAGACTTTGTCGGAAGCGCATTTACTCCACATCCTTTTATTGTTAACCGAGATAAGTGTCTCTATCACACTGAGAGCTTGCTCGAAGGTAAGCTTCAATAGAATGATGGATCCGTGTACGCTGAGGCAGATTTGGTGATGCCCTTTTTTTAGCATCAGCTTAAGAGTCAATGACTAGCAGATCGAACATCAAATCAATATTATGCTCGAAATATTAACATATTCCTACGATTTCTCAAAATCCCAGGAACTCGACCAGTTATGGCTAAACAATTCTACGTATGCAGCCAAAGCAGATACTGTAAACGTAGTGTAAACTGCATGGCCAAAGGTTATGTATTCTGGTATATGCATGAAATCATTATGCTAAACTCCTCACGGGAAGATATCTTGGTGGAAACTGTATAATAAGGGTACATAATTTAATTTGTCAGTTGGTAATGGGTCTGGAGCTGACATGTCAGTAAACTGCTAGTAGTCTTTTGTAATTTCATGTTTATGTCCGTATATTTAGTTCTTTCAGTTTCAATTTTTACAATTGACTCATTCCTGTTGCTAACTCAATTTAATTGTTGTTACTATTGTTTTCTGGGGAAAGGTTTGGGCCCAATAAAACCCCGCCGCAGCAGGTTTGCGCCTGTCCTAAGTCAGGAAATTTATTAAGCCTTTGTGTGTCTTGTATGTTTTCTTTTTACTTAGTTTAATGTATGTCTATAGGAGTCTATAGGAGTCTAGGATGATGTTTTGTCTGTATTCTACTTAGTTTACTGTATGTCTATGGGAGTCTAGGAGGATGTTTATTTCGCTGAACTTGATTACTCTTTATTTAGGGTGGCGACTCCGACCTGCCGTTGGCTGTGGGGTTTCATCACCGTTCATTGAAGAACTTATGGTGACTTTGAGTTGTTATTACTCCCCTTTGGGTCTTTGTCTCTTTGACACATTCCCCGTTTCCCTTCTTTTTTTCTAATTTTCGTAATTTTTCACGATTTAGAAAAGACCTCGAAAATTAGTTCCCGCAAAGTCTTAAGAATCAGTCAGTCGGTTCTTATATCTCTCCCTGTGGTGCACTCTTCGGATGCAAACGCAAAACTGAAAGCCGCTGCCACAATTAATGCCGTAAAAGTAGTCTTAAGTAAGGTGTTTTTGTTCGTTCTGCACGTCATCTTTCCTATTAAAGGAAGGTGAAATGGTACAAGACCACCATCAACAAGTAAGAGATCGACTGCGGATTTCGAATGATACAGAGTGATCCCATCGATGTGAGTCACTAGTCTAAGCAGACGAAGGACTTCACATTGGACATTCAAATCCCTCCAGAAGCACTCTAGCAGGAATGGTAGCAAAAATAGAAGCTGCAATCTGCGGTGCCGCCGATAAATTAATGCATTGTTGAAGCAGATCGTCGACAATACGGAGCCAAAACAGGCGTAATCATTAATCCTTTTAAAACCGGATGTCAAAGCCTAACCTGGTTAAACCCATCCTCATGTTTGAAAACAAAACTTGTGAGTTGGCCTTGGTGAACCCTGGGGCATTAACTCTGTATCCTTTAGTTGTTTATACATACTTCAACACCCAAAACATCCATGAGCTAACAATTCCCTAGGCCACTCTTACGACAACGACACTCCGAACAAGCTCGTATTTCATCGACGACATAAACGAAGATATTAACATGCATAAAATTAAGATAAACGTCGGTGTTAATCGTGTGACGACGATAGCACGCTCATCCAACCCAGAACTATTAGGTGCATTTTGATATCGGCAACAGAATCAACACCGTGTTAGGAATCGATCATATGGTATACAATTGCGCCATTTAGCGAAAACAGCTATAGGGAGGATGAAAATATCGTCAACATTATAAGAATAAATAGCATCATGTTAAACAGCCAAATCATCAATGGTAGCCACGTCAATTGCTACCAGCAGCCCACCATCTGCAGTTTCTTCCAAGGAGTTGATCCTGGTATGAGGGTTCCCGAAAACCAAAAGAAACTAGTCTACTTTCTTTCACCGATAAACGATGAATCGTATGCAAACGTATTTGACTGATCACGATGGTCGCCCAGTCGACCTACGGGGAGAACGTTTCACCATTCGCTTTCATGTAAAATATAAAAAGAAAGACTTTTGAAGAACACGGTTTAAACAACTGACTAAATACCGAAGTTACTTTGAATTTGACGTTTGGAAGGCCATAACTTGACGAAATGTCAACCTGAGCAGCTACAGAATGCAGCCATTAAGGGTTGTTCATCAATTTTACAAAATACAGGCCTCTTTATCGGAAAGAACTGAACTGCTAAATATATATACAATATATGTAGATTTTCCTACTGAAGCGAGACGACGTAGAAAGTAAACAACTTCGGCCATTTTGGTTAAATCCATGACGTAATAGGCGAATTTACACTGTGATGTCAAAGTAGTGAGGTTTTCAAACCAGTTACGCTGTCTTTTCTTCGTTCATTTTTATGGACCGGTTACCAGCATAACCTACGAATACGAAAAAAAATATTCGTAGGGTCGTATTCGTCTATTAAAACGGTCATTGCAGGATAAATATACAATATATGTAGATTGTCGGAAATATAAAATTTATTTGACGAGCTTTAGGAACAGGTAGAAATGCGAGGTTTACCGAGCCTTTCTCGCCTGTTTCGCAGCGAGTACAAATAAATTTTATATTCCCGACAATGTACGTGTATTGTTTTTATCCTGCAATCATTAAAACCCTATTTAAAAATGCATTTTCCTACTGAAGCGAGACGACGTAGAAAGTAAACAACTTCGGCCATTTTGGTTAAATCCATGACGTCATAGGGGAATTTACCCTGTGACGTCAAAGTAGTGAGGTTTTCAAACCAGTTACGCTGTCTTTTCTTCGTTCAAATTCATGGACCGGTTACCAGCATAACCTACGAATACGAAAAAAAAATATTCGTAGGGTCGTATTCGTCTATAAAAACGGTCATTGCAGGATAAAAATTCAAATGAGACCAAAATCAGTCTACCTCGCAGACAAATCAGCGACTGAAAACAATTTTACCAACATGTTAGTGATAGATTGTTTATTTATTTTATCTTCTTTTCTCAGTCATTGGAGCACCCTATACTTATTACATCGACACAATTAAACTTAACTTGATATATTAATGAAAACTGGTTGTACTCAACAGTACATCATCTTAAGACACCATGCATATAGTAATTTTAAACATCAAATTAGTTTTACTGTCTGACAATGCTTTTTTTATTGGTATGCAATTTTAAGATATACTTTTGTCACCTGTTGAGAATACATAGATTTCTTAAATGACATAGATTATGGAATAGGAAATATTCTATAAATAAAAATCAACTAAAAAACAAATGAAAAACTTTTCCATTTTCTGTGCATGGTTTTTAGATTTCCATAAATTTACGGTATCAGAACATAATGATTTGATTCGACACAAATCTTTTGATTTGAATATTTTAAAATCATTGCGTCTTTTAAAATGTCAGTTGTATTCTGTTCATAGCAGAATTTTAAAAAAAGATATCAACCAATCATTGATATTGTGATTCAAATTTAAAATTGCCATAATTTGATAATACCAACTTACAACTTTATTATTAACACAAGATGGAAAATTCTACTTTCTTTTCTACATTTTCGGGAAGTTTGGTCTTTGCTTTTGCTAACTGAGATTAGTATTGAAACTATTATTAAAATAGATATGAAATAAACATTTGACCATATCTAAAATTGCAGATTTTAAAAAAAATGATTTGCACCTATCTGATGTTTAAATGAGTATATATTGTGGTTGTTAAAGATAAACAACTTCATACCCCCGACACTGGTTTGATTAAAATGCATTGCAATTTTTAAACCGGAGGAAGCAGGAATTATTCACATGTTAAGGATCACTTCGCTTCGATGAAAATTACTGAAACAACAAAAGAGATCCATTGACTTTGCAGCATACTTAAGTGATTCATCTGGTATTTTGTTATTTAAACCCTGTCAGAAGAAGTATTGAGGTATTATCTAATGCCGTTTGTATGTGAGTCTGTCCGTCAGTCTTTCCATCGAAGGTTTCCGACCGATAACATATGAATGAAATAGCATACTATCTTCTGACTTTGTATTTATGTGATTTCATTTTTCTTTTCTGTGCCGTACTCATGTTAAGTTTTTGTTTCTTTGTTTTTTCGATGTTGCCATTGTCTTTGGATTTTTAGTTTTGTTAATGCTTAATTTGGTATGTAAGTTGTTCACAATTCAACCCAAGCTCAATAGTCAGAGTACTTCTGAGGATACATTTTTATTTCAATGATTTTTTTCTAAACCGGTGAAATAGCTATCACATAAAACGTTCATGCCAGTCACCACAGAAGTGTGGCAGTTGACACATTGTTGCAATGTATCTTTTTAACAAATTAGTGAAGACACTATCAGTGTCATTAGAATTTACACCGACCTCACACATGATGAATATGGTTCGACCATGTCAACATGAAATTGCAATTGTACACTACGAAGAAATCAATGCATAGCCTACCGAAGCACCTTTTGATATCTAAAGTATAAGAGAAGAGCAAGCTACATTTACTTTATTTTGTGACATTCATGTCCAGATATGTTTCTTAGTCTTCTTTTTGTTGTTTATATATATTTGTTTTTTCTTTTATATTGCAACATTTGTAGATCTATATGATTTAATATTCTGTCGTCAATTTTTTTCCAGTTAACGTTTGACATTGTTAACTAACTCTTTAAATAAACATTAAGAATCTATAATAAACAATAAGACCATAAAGAGCAAATATACATGAGGCAAAGTCTCTACAAATACATAGTAGAACCCATCATAAGAACAATGCTTTAATTGTTGTTCTTCTTCATGAAGTCACCATTGAGGCCTTCAACAATGAGCTTTGCTCATATCTCATAGTAAGTTCACGACGGTCCCTAACACGGGTTTGAATTCTTTGGTAAATGTCGACGACGCTACATCTATGTCTTTTTCTGGTCATGGATGCAGATTCGTCAACAAACATAAATTAAACTGGCCCGGTGCTTTTACAATCACTGTCAACAGTTGTCCGACAAATGCGCTAATATCCTAAGCTAGTGGGTGATTACAACATATGGAAAAACACAGGGCTTCCATTAAGTCGATTGTAAAACAAGTAGGCATTATAAAATAGTGAGATAAGGGCACTATAAACAGGTGGTCAGAATAACATTTGGAAATTACTGAAATAACAAATGGCAAAATTTGAAAGTATGATAGTATATCCATATGAGAAATTCTATCACGAACAAGTACAGCATAACTGAAATATATAGAGAGAATTTATCATACCCAAATTTGTTTTCTTCTGCTTATTAACAGATAACATTTAACCATATATTATAAGTAGTGACATGTCTACGACATATCCTGCATACGAGAAACCCTGCTTTCTGTTAATTTAGACTATGTCATTTTCGAAAAATAAGTTTTTACTAATAAGGAGCATATTTACAAACATATAATATATGCATTTAGATTTTATCAAATTTTATTTGAAATGATTACCTTTAAATACTGCTTTATACATTATAAAGACCAGTAATATTTATTTAGCAAAATTCGGCAATAAAATATGACTTAACGCATTATGATCGGGAATTTCTGATACCTAAGGATATTATTAGATACCTTACATTCTGAAATTGGGGATAAAAGTTTAAATATTTCAGTTTCGAAGAATAAGATACTCCTTAGTAAAGTTTAGATATTTCAGTGTCGAAGAATAAGAAACAAATTGAAAACCCTATTTCCTCACATTATTGAAAATAAACTGAAACACCTGTCGGTAGATAGAGGAATATAAGTAAAGGAAAAGTTTATGAAAATCCACAACTATTTCGTTCTCTATCAACATTTATACATCTTTACATTTATAAATCAAAATCGAAATGCAGGTTAGAAAATCTAAAATAAACCACTTGTTGGAAGATAGAGGCCTATAAGTAAACTATATAAAAATTAACATAAAATTATTGCAGTCGGAGTTAACATATGTGTTATGGTCTCATGTTCATTTACTCCATATCCTTTCGTAAAATATATAACACCTTTTGGATTTTGGTATTCCACAGTTATTTCTTTTTATCTACACTGAAGAGACCTGAGTTGTTGAAATTGCCATCTATGGAAACACAAATTTAAGTGTATCCGATTGGTGTAAATATGCGACTGTGGTTGCTAGAATGTATATGTAATTATGTAAACTACTAATGGTATTCCAATTCCCCATTCTTTGATTTTTATACCATCTGTGATGGGGAGATACAATTTGGTCATTTTCAAGAATTAATTGCAATAAAATGGCAAAAACAAATTTTCAATCTTCGAATCTCTTTTATAATTCATAAAGTACATATTCTAAATTAATGTAAATTCTAAAACTAAGATTTAACTCCTTCCATCTTAGTTTTGTCATTAGCCATATTTGATATTACTGATTATTCGGATTTCGTTTGGTTTAACGCATTCTTAAACATTTTTTTTAAATCGTGAATTTCCTATGTTTTGGTTCTAGTGCTGCTGATGAGGAATTAATTTCCGAAATGATCATACAGCTTATCAAAATTAATTGCAGTTGGAGTAAACATATGTGTTATGGTCTCATATTCATTTACTCCATATCCTTTTGTAAAATATTTAATACAGGAGTTTGTTTTTTAATGCAGTGTGGAGTTGGTAAAACAATTCCCTGTGTTTGAGATGTATGCTCTTCATTTTTCTTAGATATGGTGTACTTGTACATGAGATTATATCTCATGTGTACATTTTCTTTATAACTATTATCTAAATTAGTGTAAATTCTAATACTAAGTTTTAACTCCTTCCATCGTAGTTTTGTCCTTAGCCATATTTGATATTACTGATTATTCGGATTTCGTTTGCTTTTATGCATTTTTGAACATTAATCGTGAATTTCCTATGTTTTGGTTCTAGTGCTGCTCATGAGGAATTAATTTCTGAATTGGCCATACAGCTCATCAAAATTAATTGCAGTTGGAGTGAACATATGTTTTATGGTCTCATGTTCATTTACTCATATCCTTTGGTAAAATATTCTAATTTCCATAATGTACATATTCTTATTTAGTTTTTATTATGATACAATTGATCCTATTAAAGTACCAAATTCCCTTCACGATTCAAGTTATTACAGAGTGCATTATTCCGCCAGTGTAAATGAACGAATCTTACACAATACTTTGGTAAAATACGTGTTTCTGTAAGCTTGACGGAAACTGTAAACACAAAATTTAACGGAATTTAAAGGCATGTCATAAATACATCCACATATGAATATCGAAGCAAAGATGGGGAAATTAATAAATCTACAACCACGTCAATTCATGTCAAACACGAATTGAGACAGCATTACAGAGACTAAACAAACAAACAAAAATGAATAAGAACGGAACAAAACCAAAGCACTAGCAATGTGAACCCCAACAAAATTTGAAGTATCATCGGGTGCTCCTGAAAGGTAAGCATGATCTGCTCCACTAGTGGCAGGCGTCACACTGCTAGTGAAAAGTCCGGTTTTGTCAGTAATAAACACTGGATCTATCCAAAGATATCTATTCTCATCTTTAAAGTAGAAATATTGTAAGGATTATTCAGCAATTACACCGGAGAACTTTTAAAATCCCTTAAAGGTGGCAAACAACCAATTCAACCAATCACAGCTTTGAACATATGTAAAAGTGGGTCTTTTGGAATCTAAATATAAATTAGAATTCTTGCACCTTCAAACTATGTGTCGAAATGAAATAAATGATACACAAATGTACACCTGCTTGAACATTGAAATATAGGCTTATTCTGGATCAAGTATAATTGATTAGAATGATCATTTGAATAAATATCAAAGGGGTTATATGGTTTACTATAAATGCACAATTTTGGCTATGATCGTGTATTAATAGATGGGTTTTCCTGATCTACGGAACACTCGTGATAGGCTAAAAAAATTGCTGAAATTTTGCAAATTATTTAGACGAGATGTGTTTCTTTTGGAAAATGTACGGTTTTATACAGGTCAAACTTTCGATAAATTGTCCAGACAGATTTGTAAATATGGAAATTAAATTGAAAATATTAAATAACTAAATTCCAAAGTTACTGTGAATTTAATTTCTGCATATGCGCATTTCGACAACTCATGTCTCTTCATTGCAGATAAAATATAAACGATTGGAAGGCCAAAACTCAAAAATGTTTAAACTGCAGTGTAAGGGAGTGAAGTTACACACCAAATACCGTTTTGTATGATTTTTTTACCTTATTTCTGTTGACTCTTTGACCATTTCCAATTTACAAATTTATAAATATTCCATATGGATATATATATTTCTTCGACATATATATTTTGATTTTGTTTTCCTGTAGAATTTTCAAACAAATAATTTGTTGTATGACGATATTTGTGTATCAGCCAACCAAAGATATTATAATGAATCATGTTCAAAGTAATCATTACCAAAGTCTAATAAAACAGCTCTGAAAATCCTACTTTTTTGTTCAGGTGGTTCGGGGGAATAAGCAAAATCCATCAGAATTTTTCAATAGTTGGCAGAATTAAACTTCAAAAATTGAACATCCAAATATATAAAAATGGGGGGTCACGGACCATATTAGCTCACAATCTTTCACCGAAAATAAGGAATTTTTAGTTGAAAACGAAAGGAAATGGGGTAAATGTCAAGGAGACAACATCCCATATCCAGGTTAAAACGACCCAAAACAATACATCTAGGGGTCACCATATGGTCTTCAACACAATGAGGAACCTCAAAACCATATAGTAAAACCTAAATGTCCCCGAAAAGGTAAAAAAGTGAATAAATCAATGGAAACAAACCACATCCAATTGGGAATTTTTAGTTGGAATGTTTGGGAAAATTATGATTTTTTTAAAATCATTCAAGTTTCATCCATGAGAATTTGTTTAATTTTATATATTGCTAGCCCTTGTATTGAACTTTCTAAAAACAAAAAGAAAAGTGGGGTCATGGACCTTATAATGTAATTATTTCTCAAAATCAAAATTTTCGTAGTGATATGTAAAATATTTTTTTGAAATTACCTTCCCTGTTTAAATTTTCATTTCAAAGAATTTTGCAGTATAAATACTATTCTGAATTTTTCGTCTAAAATGAATGCTAGATTTAGCCTTATTTGGTTGACTCGACGTATTTATAATCATGATTAACATGATGCAGGAACTATACATTTGCTTTCTGTCAAGTTTATAAAAAAAATCGATTTCTGAAAATCTTAAATTAAGACTGATTTCCCGCAAAGAAGTAAGTCAAGCAAATATGTTTGAACACTTAAGATAATGATGACAAAATGAAAATTGTGTAAGAGCAAAAAAGATTCATTGAGATTATATTTATTTTAATTTTAATTTCAAAATGATCAATTTTCCTAACATGAACAGTAATATTCCAGCTTCTCCAGCTTACGGAGTGTATGTTTCAGAGCGTATTCGTTACGAGAGAGCTAGCACAAATTATACAACATTTTCTTATTAGACATAGTTATATCTGTGACCGCCTTATTAATCACGGCTTCAGAAAATTCTGTCTGGCACGATCGTTCAAAAGTTCTGTAATAGATATCAGTCCTTTGTGGAAAAATTTGAAGTTTTGCTCCGAACTCTGATTCAAGATTCATTCTTTTTACTTAATACTGGGATGGTCATTTTTTAACTGTTTACGACCTTTCAATGGCAATTGCTGTATGGTTGCTTTTCATTTCGAATATTCCGACTTGTGAAGTAGAATTTTACCTGGGTATACAGGTAAAGTTGCCATGATGAAATAATTCCCAAAGAAGAAAAAACACAACTATTGCGTTGTTTATCAGCATTTATACATCTTTACATTTGTAAATTCAAATCGAAATGCAAGTTAGAAAATCTAACACAAAACACCTGTTGGAAGATAGAGGACTATAAGTACACGAAAACTATACAAAAATTAACATATAACACCTTTTGGTTATTGGTATTCCACAGTTTTTTTATTTTATCTACACTGAAGAGACCTGCGTTGTTGAAATTGCCATCTATGGAAACAAAATTTACACTGCATTTAGTGTATCCGATTGGTGTAAATATACGACTGTGGTTGTTCGAATGTAATTATGTAATACTACTGGTTCTTCTAAATCCCTGTCCCTTTATGTTTATTCCAGCTGTGATGAGGAGATACAATCTGGTCATTTTCAAGAATTAATTTTTGCACTAAATTGGCATAAACTCATTTTTAATCTTTAATTCTTTGTT
The DNA here is from genome assembly GCA_002080025.1 of Modiolus philippinarum. NCBI lineage: Eukaryota > Metazoa > Mollusca > Bivalvia > Mytilida > Modiolidae > Modiolus > Modiolus philippinarum. The sequence goes on from MJUU01024239.1 coordinate 41,595, forward strand.
TTAATAATTTCGTTTTATAAGAATACAGTTGGTCCTAAAGAGTGTACCGAATTCTCTTCATGATTCAATAAATAACCGAAGTTACTGTGAATTTAGTTTCTGCATATGCCCATTTCGACAACTTATGTCTCTTCAGTGCAGATCAAATCAAAACATTTTGAAATCGAGGTAAGAGAACAAATTACCAAAAGGATATAAATAGGAAAGCCAAGATTCAAGTTATGGCATAATGAAATATTCCTCCAGTCGAAATGAACGAATCTGACACAATACTTTTGAAGAAAGCGTGTTTCTGTAAGCTTGACGGAAACTCTAGATCTGAACACAAAAATGTTCGGAAATTTAACACATGTGATCAATACAACGACAAATGAATAACAAAGCAAAAATGAGTATAATGGAAATTCCAAAATCAAAAATCTAAAAACACAGCACGAATTGAGACAGCATGACAAGGACTAAACAAACAAACAAAAATGAACAAGAACGCGACAAAACTAAAGCACTAGCAGTGTGAACTCTTACAAAACCTTTATGTGCCCTGGAAGGATAAGCATGATCTGCTCTACGCTAAACACCCCAGAGTTGTAACTTTTGATCAAAACAAACACCGCACAGCCAATGAAACATCCGGTTTAGTCACAGTCGGTGTTAGTCAGTAATACACTCTTGATCAATTCCAATCTGGGAAATAGAAACATTGTAACAGTTTTTCAAATCATGATGGTATAACTTCTGTAGTGACAATTGAACAATGACTGAACATGCCATGGATGTATAAATTTTTGGGTCAGTAATTTCGCTCTCTTGACAAAATCGATGTACAAACTACAGGCGCGACAAAAAAGATATTTGTGAAATGAAGACGTCATATGCCAGAGATGTGGAAATAGTACCGCTCAAAAAACGGGAAGTTAAAAACTTGAAAATATCTCGCCTTTCTTAGTGTTTTCAGACGTCCAGCTTTGTCATTGTAGAATTATAGGTCCAGGTATTATTTTGAATATCTAGCAGTTGTCTTTTTAATTTCGAGTTCATTTTGGGTATATATGATGAAGAGTATCCTTAAATTGAGGATTTTCTTATTTTGAGGAGTTTCTAAAGAACAGCATCTATATAACGGAAGCTGAAATAAAAGGACTTGGCTGGCTTGATATCTTTTTTTTTCGAATCAGCCTCTAATTTGAACCTGGCCTCATATGAATGAAGAAACAAATTCAGCTGAAAGTGGTTCACAATTAGTCCCCATAAGTATATTGTTTGCTGGAAAACTTTTCCTCTGAGTTCTACAAATATGTTATCAATCAAATATTCAAAAAACATTGCGATGACGTCTTCCTCTTCATACTTTTTGCGTGAAGCAGTGTATGTTTAACACAATATGAAAGTTGTTAATGTTTAAATTGAAACAAAACATATATGTATGAGAAATTGGAGGTAAAGAATGAAGTTGTAGCTACTGTTTGCTACAATATTAGCCAAAAAACTGATGTTATGTAATATCTCTTTACTTGGACACGTTTTAGCCATTTCCATGAGTATGATTAACTTAGAATAGAAAGCTGTGTGAAATAGTTTGAAAACATTTAATATTAATCTGACTTTACACAGGAGCTAGTCATTGTTTTGGATATACCTTCAAGATGTACAGATTCTATATTTTCGGTGTTTTGATCAAAAGTTACAACTCTGGGGTGCCTTATATAAAAAAAAAGTCTGTCGGATTTTATTCAATAAGCTTTTGAAGCAGGATTGGTGTTATGTATGCAGTTTGTGGTAAACATGAACTTCAAAAATTAAAAAATATCATGCTATCTCTCTATTAAACATATCAAAATAATCATTGTCGGGAAAAGCCAAGTTAAATTTTTTATATTATATATTTATGAACAGGAAAGAAAATAAATGCACCCAGGTGGATTTAAGTAATTCTAATACTATCATTGGGTATATTAATATCGGGCTTTCGCACTAACTCGCAGCCGTAATATTCATCAGAGTTCAAAAATGAACAAAACAAAAATGTTTTTTTTTCTCTGTCATCTTGACCTTTTTGCATATATTTCTGCATTTACAATGCTATTTATATGACCACAACTAAAGTTTAGACCATTTCAAGTGCAGATATCTACCTCGGAAATACCTTTTGAAATCGGGTAAGGGAGTTAGTAGCCTACCTATATGAAGTTTCATTTCTATGTTTATAATATTATTGGGAAACGGGGCAGATAAAGGGGAGGTTTGGGTACCCAAAACCCGTTTTAACCCTACCGCTGGTTTTCGCTGGTGCACAAATTTTGGCTGTGATCGTGTGCATTAATAGATACGGTTTTCCTGACCTTTGGAACCCTCGTGAAAGGGTAAAAAAGTATGCTGGTTTTTTTTAATTATGTAGAAGAAAGGTGTTTCTTTTTGAAAATTGACGATTTCATAAAGGTTAAAAAATAACAAAATACCAAAGTTACTGTTTAAATGAAGATAAATTGTCAAAATTTTAAAATAGGGAAATTTCGTTGAAAATGTTAAAGAACTGATTTTAGAATTGGTAGTTTGATATGTCGGAATGGGAGTGAAGTTACATACCAAATATCGTTTTGAATAATATTTAAAAAAAAACTTATTTCTGTTGACTCTTTGACAATTTCAAATTTACAAATTTATAAATATACAAATGCAAAAAAAAATCCTAGTTATAGAAAGTTTATTCATTCGACTTAAAGCTCATACAAAATTAAGAAATTGAAAAACACCTTTATTATTTTCAAAGGGGGATAAGTGATCGAGTTAAGATGACTCATGGGGTTGAATCGACGTATTCACCCAAGGATGCTGAAACTATACATCATTTATGATAATTTGGCTTTCTGCCAAATCAATTAATGGAAAATGATCTCTGAAAATTCGGTTTTAGACAAATATTGATTTGTTGTTTACAAAAGATAATGATGAGAAAATAAAAAATGTGGAACAGCAAAGTCAATTGAACAGCAAAGGCAATTAATTGACATTCCATCATACTAAAATAATTCATCTTTTATAACCGGAAATTATCACGAACTCTGTATTTCCAGTATCTCGTCTTGTGAAGCTCTTGCTTAAAATTTACCTGGATAAACAATTACCGTAGAAGACTACTAACCAAAAATACTTTTTATACGTTTTAGAATTATAATATTTTGTTTTTAAAGAACTACATACCAAAGTTACTGCTTAGTTTATGTAATCTTGTTTAAAAAAAATTCTCCAACTATTTATTTGAAATATGTATATAATTTTGCNTTTTTTTTTTTTTTTTGTAAATATTTACCTGAATTATTTCCGAAATTGAAAAATAATCACGAAAAACGGGGCCCCTTTTGAAAATATTAATATGAATTTTCATGTTTTATTTTTAAGAATTGAATGCAATATTTTGTAGTTTTATAAGAGTGTAAAAGCGTGAATCGTAGCACATTTTGAATGAAGCACGCTAGCGCTTCACATGGAAAATATGCTACGGTCCACGCTTTTGCACGACAATGATCTTAAGTACTCGTAACCAATCAAATACGATGATTTCTTACGAAGCAGAATGAATGTAATTTGAAGAAAATCGACGATCCCACTCGGCCATAATGTCTTAAGCTTTTGTATCCAGAAATTTTCTACCCTGTCAACTGTTTTTGCCCAAGCATTTTTTTTAAATTTATTTATGCTGTCTATAATTTTGTCACTGACTTGTAAACTTGCTCGACTTCATCGGATTCTTGAATATTTACATTAATACATGACTAAAACATTAAATATAAAGGTCTATGGTAGGCACCTAGCAGGGTAAGAAATAAACGATGAGAATAGTGAAATTTTACTCCAACAAAGGGATTTGGCTGTTCCTCCAATGCATAGATATTACAGAAAGAATACATTGCTCCAGCGATATCAATGTAAGTACAAGTCAATTAAAACTGATTAAAAAAACTAATTTATTTTTATATACCGATTATGTTTTACCGCTTCATTAAAGAATTATAGTTGCAATTTTGTGCGATGAACAAACTTTTAAAAATATCTCATGTGAAAGATCCCAAAAATATTCGTCAAACAGAAAATAGGCGTCGGAGATATCCCAAAATCTGTTACATGGTAAAGGTTAGCAACGTGGTATTCAATGGCTTATTGCAGAAGGTTGGGATATGGGGTACAGAATTATTTTTGTGACACCGACATAGAAAATTTTTCACGTTACGTCAAACGGGAAGTGCATCGGGGGAAATCACAAACTCTGTTCACACTTATATTCCCCCGGGGATACTTCATGCCGAATTGCAAAAGGCATGTACAGCTGTATAAGGATTTCTTGACAAAAAATAGTGAGGGAAATTTTTATGAGGGCGACATCGAAATACTCTAAGTTCCGTCAAACATGCAGCAAGGAGGTGGGAATTTGAGAGATCTAAAGCTTTATTATACGATATACTGATATACGATACAGTACCAAGGGCAGATAATAATGTCGCCGGATCTGGAATGTTGTTTACGCGACGTCATAGATCAGAGCGCGACATCATAAATACAGGACTACGGGAATTGTGGACAGCATTTATAAGATCTATGATAAAATCGATGTGGTTACGTGATTTGCTCATAACGCACTTGGGGGACGTGGCAGCTCAAGATTCGACATGCTTATCAAACTAAAACCTGATTGCGAAGACCCCGTTTCGACATAGTTTACTAAAGAATCATATTTATCCATCGACATATTCATTTCGTTATAGTAAAGATATCACTTGTTACAAATAAACAAACGCACTGCAATTTCAATGGTCATGAAAATCTCGTTGACATTTCCGGTGAATTTTGCCGGTATGTTTTAATATTGAGGTTGTCAGTTCTAATCTAGCCTGCGACAGCTAAAAATGAATCCTTGAAAATTTTGTTACTTTTGTATAAAAAGCTTGTAAAAAAATGACGGGATTCTCGCTAGAAAGTCAGGTGATGCATGACCATGGCCTTCACGGAATTTTACCATTTGAATTTTCACGGTCTGCTTTGAATATTCAATTAAATATCCTTGGAAAATGGCTTTTATATTATAATATTTTCACGGGGTTTCATGGGTTAAATGCAAAATGACCTAAGCTGTGACAATGTATTATCAATAAATAATACGCGAGAGTATGATATTGAAGAGGCATAACTACGAAACACATACATGATAATTGTCCTATCAAACGCCTTTAACTTTAGATAAGGGTCGGTATGATCTTTTTCGGGAATTTATTTCGCCTAGGATTCGAGAAAACACTAATCAGGAACGGGATTCGGTCAATTTCATTTTTTATGATGACTGAGGGAATCGTACATTTTTTTTTCTCGAGAAGTCGGGATCAAAACCCCTCCTTCCCACCCCCGTAAATTAAACCAACACAATATACAATGAATTCTGATTTTCTTCATAAAAAGTCGATAGGTGAAATCAGGGACTCGGTCACTGTATATATATCTTTATACTTGAACAGCAGCAGTAGGAAAATAATCATTTTTTTTCATTCATCATAGTCACTAGAAGGGTCTAGTAGGTATTTGATGTTTGTGAATGTCTTATAAAACAAAGTTTTTCCGAGCGAAATATATCGAAACGTCATTTCGCGCCAAAACCGCGAATGCTCATTTCCTATCGTAAAGCTAGCCGTCAATACCATCCTTCAATAACGCTAGCCGTCAATAATATTCATGAGATGAGGGTGCGTTCGAAATTTATACCTGTGGTACTTTTGTGTGATGTATTCCTGATTATTAGGGTAATTCTATCGGAGAAAGAAATNCCCCCCCCCCCATTTTTCAAAGCGAATTTTAGAAGAGTGATGTTTCACGGAGATTTCTACGAATTATGAAGGAAAAAGTCAATTCACAATTTTTTTCTATGTGAAATTTTACCTACGAAAAATGAACGTTTATTCTATAAATATTCACATGAATGTCAATTTCGAACCACAAATGATGAAATTTTGTTTTAAAATTTATTCTTACCTTCTTCAAAGATATCTAACGAAACTATAGCAAAAAACCGGAAGCAATTAGCTCTATTAGTTTAAAAGTTATGACATTTTACATATTGCCGTAAAAATACAACATTTACGGAATATTTCGGAAAATTGGCAATTTTGAATCGCAATTATCTCGAAAACGTTATCATGAAGGTATACTTTTCTTTGCAGATTTGGAAAGAGCATGTTCAAATTGATTTAATGCGTGACCACAATGGCAGAATTATATCTACTTGAATATTAAATTCAATTCGAATCAGTCTATTTGGTAAAAGGGAACCTCAAGCCACCGCACCATGTCAGGGTGACAGTCCACAAGGGAGATAATAAATTATCTATTAATCTTCGTAAAATAGATATATAGTCTGCATGCATTATAATGCACTACCCCATAAAAATATTGATAACATACATAGTATTTACAAAATTACCTATTTACCTACGGAAAACTATGTACATGTGTACAAAATAACCATAGTATCGCAATAAATACATTAACCCGTCACTGTGAAATATTAACCATGCTAGTTTGGATCATTTTCATTGTCTGATTCTTCATCAGAAGTTACCATCGACATTGTTCTCGTAAATGTTGTGACAATGCTCGCAACCTTCACACAAACAAGCTTTAGTACAACGTAAATCAGTTGCTTCACAGAACACCGAAGTGCATATTTTGAGGATTTGAAACCACACTTGACCATTTCTTTGATTTGTTAAAGCATTGGGTCAAGCGTCATGTGTATGGTAATCCATCATCACTTCCTCCTCAATCCTCAATCTTATGGCCTAATTTGCACCAATGATCTCTTCTGTGCTGTTGATTTTTTCTCCAAGTGGATTTTCCTACCGGTACATTTTTTCTCCACCCTCAACCATCTGGATTTGGGCTTGCAGGATTTGGCTGCAACGAAGATAGACAAATTAAAGTTTGGTATTCTTCTCGTTTGAAGTGCTGTAGAAGAGCATGCTTGGTTGGGGTAGACTCGTTCTTTGACCCCTTTTTGCAAATAGTCAATACAGCATTTGGTTTCAACTTGCACTCGTTGGAGATCAGTTGAAAATACGCAGGACATACTGTTCAAAATTATCTGTAATCTCATCTAAGGGAAGTAAAGGCAGCTCGGCGAGAGAACAAAATGTCGATAGATTTGATTTGAATACTTCCCAAGGTTTGACCTTTCCTTGTTTGAATCGCAGCCAGTAATAGCATGGAAGGCAGACAGAGCTTCATACAAGTTTCGTACCCGCAATGATATGGGCTTACCTTCGCCCACCTTTAGACAAATGCAACCAAATTCCAATACCAATATCAAAACTTAATTGAACAAGCAACACGAGCATAATGCGTTGAAATCCAGATAATGCAGCAGCTGAGGCATGAAATATCATTTATATATCCACTTCTTCGCTATCACTGCTTGACCATAATTCTATGTTGAGTACCTTTGATATCAGCCCTTAGAATAGCCATGGCCTCAAAAAGGACACTGATTTTGTCCGATAAAGCTCACATTTATTTGGTTGGCAACCCTGTGCTTGAAATACGACAGTGGAAATAAGCGCTTCAATTGATGTATTTGCCATGAGTATGACGCTCTGGTTTACTAGTCTGTGCTCTGAATATGACTCTATCCCTATAATGACTTTTTAACTTTTCTTTTAGTGGATGAGATGAATAACCTGCATGGATTATCGACAGCATCCTAATGAAAATATTAAAATATTGTTTATATTAATCAAGAAGCTTTTGAAACACTGCGCCTTCGTGGAATAATGGTTCATCAATTTTAGAATCTAATTTGTAAAATGCTTCTTGGTGTGGATCAATAATGGAGATATTTGTCACAAGACTTCGATTTAATGATTTTCTCGGATACATATGATTGGTGACATTTACTGTGGTACTGAGCACCAACAGCAACCAAATCAGATCCATCTGATTAGGACCCAATCACCGCAACTTTCAGAACTAGCACATACTTTTCATAAAGCAGCCGGTTTCTAGCTTTACTTAATGGATCTCTGTTTATAGCCACAATGCCTGTGACGGTACTATATAAACACATTAGACTTCCAGTCAAAGTTTGTAGCAGAAGATTGAGTAGAAGGACCATCAAGTATATTTGGCTTTTGTCCAAGCCAGACCGTTGACGATATATTGCTCGTACATTTTGATTTGATCTTTTACAATTGCTTGGTAAAAATCTTATACCATACACTCTGACATTAGCATCAGGTAAATTTGGTTTTCAATTATTCTTGTCAGTTTTCAGTGGAATGTATCATCTTGATCGCTGTCGATTCTGTCATTATATAATTGTAGTACAGTAGAAATGCCCTACTTTGTACCAACGATTGTTCTTCCTCGGCGGGCAGATCCCTTGATGCAACAGAATCCACATTTTGATACAACACGTCGCTTCTTTGTCGGAGGTTGCAAGAGTTTACATTTAACCTCTAATCTGTCTGAGGAATCCATTACTTCGAACAGTTTTGTTTTGTGTATATACAAAACAAAACGCAAAACATCACAGCAACCTAAACCCTGATCAAAATAAAACAGGAAAAATTGCCAATTACAACCAACCAATGACAAAAAGTAAGAAAATGAATTGCTTCGACCCAATAAGTGAGAACCGAACTGTCAATCCAAAACCAATAATCCAAGGACAATGGCAATATTGGAGCAACAAGAGACACAACATGAGTACGGAACACAAAAGAAAAATGAAGACACATACACACAAAGATGAACAACACGTACCCAATAAAAAACCAGCGGCGAGATCAGGTGCAACGGCAGAGTAAGCATCTCCTTCTTCTTATAAGACACCCGCCGTGTTGAACATATCAAATCCGGTAGAGGAAACAACAATTAAGTTTAAAGAAAAAGATCTATTGTCGTCTGGGAAACATATATCCCATAGCGGTCCACAAGATGGTGATGTCGACCGACCAGAAGACTTCTGGAGGGATGACTTCAAGTTTAGGGTTACATACCCTTGTTTAAGTAGCCTATCTATGAGCAACCGGGCTCTATCAAAGAAGTCACTGTATCGAACACAGGCTCTTT
>MJUU01024239.1:50729-67732 GCA_002080025.1 Modiolus philippinarum
TAAGCATCTCCTTCTTCTTATAAGACACCCGCCGTGTTGAACATATCAAATCCGGTAGAGGAAACAACAAGTAAGTTTAAAGAGAAAGATCTATTGTCGTCTGGGAAACATATATCCCATAGCGGTCCACAAGATGGTGATGTCGACCGTAAGACTTCTGGAGGGATGACTTCAAGTTTAGGGTTACATACCCTTGTTTAAGTAGCCTATCTATGAGCAACCGGGTTCTATCAAAGAAGTCACTGTATCGAACACAGGCTCTTTAATATAGATGAACTCCGTATGCCGGTGCTGTTGGGATGTTGCTACAAAGAAAAGGGAAAAAACAAGGATAAACAGAACCTACCAAAATGAGCTACTTCGGCTCAAACTGCACACTACATTGTCATTGAGAAATAACAAATCAGAGATATTGTCAATCAATAAATTAGTGCAAAAGCAAAATATATTTCGATCGGAATTTTATTGTATGAGATACGACAAAGTTCAAAAAAATAAATCTAACACCATGCCCGATCGTTTATGTATGGTCATTCAACTCCCATACGATCTGTAAACCTTCTGGAAGACCTATGGCCCACCCCATCTTCCTTGGCCTTCCCGCGCTGGCACATCCCGTCTATTCGGGCATGTTTGCTTATTTTATATATGGCTTACTAAGCAATATTTCGGAGACTACAAAATTGCAGCTAACAGTAGACCCCATTCTGAATTTCACAGAAGCAGCTTCAACCAATTTGTCCTGGTATTTAAAAAAAACTTCTCTTTTTGGTAAATAGATATTAAAATATATATTCACACCAGTAACTTTCAGAACTTAGACCAATATAAAACTGTTTAATGTTTGAATAAGATCAGATTTAAGATGTTCAACGCATTAAATGTGACGAAAAACAAGCAAACGTTTTCTCCTGAATCACATACAGATAATTTGATGCAAGGACGAAAAGCTGTTCTATTTCGATAAAAATGCCTCGTGATATGATAATAGAAGTTTAAATTAAAGGGAAACGATTATATAAGTTTGATAGATATATTATCACTTCTAAATGAACCTGGAGAAGACTATTGGATGCTATGATAAGACTTGATTTTGTATATGTTGCTGTAAATGGAATATTTGTACTTTTTGGTATAACATACATCAATTTCAACGGAAATATGACGAATAAAAAAAAATGAAGATCATCATAATAGAGTATTTATATAGATATACTCCATTACTAAATATTTCAATCCCTCAAGGTCTTAAAAAACACTTTCGAAGACAAAAAATCGATTTATATCGATTGTTTATGTCGAAACTAAAATTTTGGCTAATCAAATTTTCAAATGTGATTAACTTATAACATTTCAAATGTTTAAAACATTGTATGATGACTTTAATGACAAATAATTTAAAACTTAGAAAATAATGTGAAAAAATGGCGTCATCACTTCACCAGCCAATAGAATCTTCCTGCACAGGAAATCGTTAAATCACCCAATCATATGTTAAAATATATGTATTTTTGTCTCCGAATACCTTTAAAAAATTGCTGTTATACCTTTGAGTACAGCGAAACATTGTTCAAAATCTTCGGTCCGGGAACTATCAATTAATCCAGTAAATTTACAAGTTCAAAAACAAACTCAACTTGGAAAATCCTACTTTCGGTTGCATTATTTTCAAAAAAATATTTTTTGGGTTATTTGCGTACAGCCACTGTCCGATTTTCCCCAACACCTTTTTAGGGTATAATCCCTTGCTACATGCATGTCGATGCATCCAGTAGTTAAACATCCTTGGATGCTTCAATTGTTAACATAATGTATTTACAAACAAATTTTCATTTGCACATTATTTTTGTTTACATAAATGATGGACTATGTGCTGTGATCTTCGACGCAAAATTTCCACTTTCCATCTGTACCATTGCTTTCAGTTTTTCAATGTCCTTTCTTCAAAAATTCAAAATGATATTCTGATCATTACCTGCATGCATAGACAAAACATGGCAGCTTTTTCGATATGCCCCTTAAAATTATTTTGGGACAATTTGTTTTGTCTGGTTGAACCCAGCTAGCTTAACCCTTTTTGCGAGATTTTTATTTTTAATATTTTTTTTCCTACTCCCAACTCAGTATACTAGTAATATACTATTGTATAAAGATACAAAAATACACAAGTTGCATAATAAACAGTAAATTTCGTTATGCTGTACACGTGTTTCAAGGAGTAACTTCTCATCTGCATTATATCCATAATCCAAAAGTAGTAAAAAAGGAGTACTCGTAACCAAAAATATCGAAACAGAAACGACATTTCAGTAAATGCAGGTGTGCTCAAATATACATTGATCCAAAAATGACAAAAAATGCCGTTCGCATCCATAACTAATAATTTATACTGTCGATTTATTAAAGACTTATAAATGAGGGAGTGATCTTTATACTCTTCTTTTCCTTTGTTTCGAAATTTTCCACATTATTATATTAAATTACAAAATAATGTTGTAATCGTCCACTAGCTATAAACACTAGTGATTTTGTCGGACAACGGATGACAGTGATTGTAAGAGCGCTTTGCCAGTTTAATTTATGTTTGTTAAAAATCCCGCATCCATGACGAGAGAAGACATGGAAGTAGTGTTGTTCGACAATTAGCAAAGAATTCAGCTCAAACCGGTGCTAGGGGCCGTCTCGAACTTACTTTGAGGTATGAGCAAAGCTCATTGTTGAAGGCCTCATGGTGACTTCATGAAAAAGAACAACAATAAACGCGGTGTTCCTTGGCTTGTTTTTACCATGTTTTTGTAGAGACTTTGTCTCATGTGCATTTTCTCCATATCTCTTCATTTACCATGTGATTTTATCAAAGTAAAGCAATCATCAAACTGAATAAACGTGTAGAGAAAAGTATCTTAAGCCCCATTTACATGCACAGATTTGATTTACACACTTGTGTTTTTTTACATAGGTATGCAAATTTGTACTAGTGTGCAAATACTGCATGTAAACGCAACAGCATACATGTGTAAACTTAACAAACAACGGCAGTAGAATACCGTAGGAACAAGGGAAGCGATGACTACAAAAATCGAAGTCCAAAGACATGGCAAAAACTGCAGCAGATAAAAACAAAGACAAAACAAAGACAAAACAAGGACGTGAGACAGCCACAATGCACGGAAATAAAAAGGTAACATTAAGAACTAAGGCACTCATAGTGTGAACTCCCATGAAAACCGGGAGTGACATCAGGTGCTCCGGAAGGGTAAGCATGTCCTGCCCCGCTAACGGCACCCGTCACACTATCAGTGAGGCATATATTTTTTTAAAGATCTGTTTGGTAGCGGATTGGTTAATGCCATTTTCTAACCCTTAGACAAAACAAATTTTGTAAATTTACACGAGGTCAGGGGCGAGTGTAAATGTATATTTGCACATGTGTAAATTTACATGGTATGTATTTTAGGCATGTAAATGCAAAGTTAAAAATGCACACTGTGTAAAGTGCTGTTTCTGTCTATGAGGCGGAAAGAAAAGGGACTTGCAACTTAATTCGAACCATAAAACTAAAGCACACACAATGAACTGCTATCCCTATAAAGTTCACACTTCTCTGACGGTTTTGTCTTATCTTGTGTTTTTGGCCTGTTAATATCATGTTTGGCTGTGATTGAAAAACATTAAAGTGATGCAATGCAACTTCATGTTTTTCCATCATTCTAAAAATTTCCAAAACCTTATTTTGTACATGTTTTCTTCCCTTTTCACTTTTTGTTATTCAAATACACACCTAAAATGAAATGCATGTAAATGCATAGCAAAAATACTTTTACATACTAGTGTAGTTTTACACACGTGCAAATTTGCATACTGGTGTAAATTTTGTACATGTAAATGGGGCTAAAGACTTATTAATTTAATAATATTCATAAGTAAAATATGCTTACTATCCAACAATAATGAGGTATTCTTCCGTAAAGAAAAATTTGTTCATTGTAGTCTATATATAAAATTATGTAATATCGGAAATAAATTCATGCTAAAGGTATGCGTTTTAATATAGTGTGCAATACTTAATCTTTTGAATGTTTTAGTAATGTGATAAAATCAAAAAATAAACTTCGTGTTCTTCACTTATTTTGTCCCGTCTGTCCATCCATGTGTGCGTATTAGTGTTTTTTTTTCACTTCAATTATCATTTCGTTTGTTCTGTTTTTAATATGCAAATACTTTTACTCAGGTTGAAACTTTTATTTATTTTTTGACAATGACACTATAATGATAGTGTAACATGAAATCGATTTCATGAACTGAAAGCAAAATGTTGGAAAACAAAGTAAATGATTCCAATTTTTTCTTTATTTTTCAGAAAGTATTCTGAAAGACCTGCGTGTAACTGTATGATGCGCCATATTCTTTTCGAAGATTTCCATTTATAAAAAATGATTCTGATGTTGTTTTCTGATGATGTGACACCAACGCCTAATCCTGATAGATTTGCTACTTGTTAAATCAATTGTGAAAAACTTTCATGTTCTTTATTTCACCGGTTTTTACCAGAAATGGGATATATATCTTTTCTGCTGTACTGGGTCATATTTCGGGTTTTAAACCAAGTCATGGATCTTTTCTTACGATTTTCCCCATGTTCATACGCATTTTTGTTCCGAAAATGTTTCTGGGAATAGAGGAAGAGATCTAAGTAGTGTCATGTTCATTTGTGTGCCTGTCAACAATTAGAGGCTTAAAATACGATGAAAGGGGAAAATGCACACCAAAATCTGCTTCAAGCTAAATTTTGGAAATACCATGATGTTTTATTAAAGTAGAAACGAGTTCGCGTACAGACTTAGCGTTGTTCCATTTTTTTTTTTTTTTTTTTTTTTTTTTTTTTTTTTTTTTTTTTTTACCATGCTTTTGTTGAGACTCATGTGCATTTACTTTATATCCCTTCATTACTTACACTAAGGGTTTCACAAACGCATAAAAAAGTGCACACACGATTCCTTATCACAAGATAAAACATACACATAGAAAATTAACATTTCTTCATGCCTTACCATTTTCAAAAAATATAATCCACCGTCTTGTTTTTTTTTCATTTTTTTAACTATGAGTGGTTTTTTGAAAGGGGAAGATATTTAAATGCATGTCCCTATGCTAACATTTGTTCATCTTTGGCGGCCATCTTGAAAAGGGTCCAATGATGAATATCCGCAATATTGAAGGGTTACCATCAAAGGACTATTATGGCTAAGTTTGATATCAATTGGCTCATTGCTTTCCGAGTAGATGTACTTCCCATATGGTTCCTATAAAAATTTTTGAAACTTTGACGGGAGCACGCAAGGACTATAGTGACTTAGTGTGGTTCTTATTGAATTAGCAGTTTAAGTGGAGAAGATCTTTGAAGGCATTTTCAAGAGGAGTTTGTCTAACTTTGTTCCAAAGGGGCCATCTTGGATGAAGTAAGAATATAAAAAAACAAACTTTAGCTCGCAGATATGCTATGATTTTGTTTGGCGATTTTTATCTTATCACGGTCTTGATAGGATTAACACAATTTTGTTAAGACAGTTTAAGATTTTAAGTTGATTTCAAGGTTGACCAAGACGTGATGAGATAGTTTAAGATCAAATGAGATTCATTTGTTAATTACGTTCAGGACGAATCAAGACGAGTTGGGTTAAGTTTGTTAAGCTGAGATGAGATCTCGATTTGATCTTTTTTAATCGGGACAAGATAACACACTTTTATCGCCTTTTAACGCAGTTATCTTGTTTCGTCTTTTATCTTCATGACATGAACAGATCAAGATCGTCTTCGAAAGTAATCATCTTGAAATACGACTGAATGTTTAAACTATCTTAACAAAATTCGAAGGGGACCACGAGGACCATTGTGAGACAGTTTTGTTCAAAATGATTCAGAGATCTTTGAATGCAACCCCATAGGATCCCATGTTCAAATGTGTTCTTTTTTCGGCCATCTTGAATGGGGTATAAACATTAAAATCCAAAACTTTAATGCAGACTACCAAAGGAATGTTGTGACTAAGTTTGGATCCAATTTGCTCATTTAATGACGCACGCCAAGTGATGGCGAAATCCCACCCTGGCCTCGACAGTTTAGATTAAATGCGACTCTATACTGAGTAAGGAAGTCTATGGATTAGATATTTCTTCAAACTCCTTTGTTTTCATTTCATAAAAATCGATAAAATAACAGACAATAAAGAAATATTTTTAGACGCAGAGTACAATATCTTGCGCATGGTAGTTTCGGTTTCCTTAGACTATATGTTTTTTGTGTGGATTCAAGATGAGAAGCTTTCCTAGAAATACCTATTTTTGTTTGAAATGTTCACTGTATTATCTTAATAACGAAAGATAGAATACAGATATTATGCAATCTTTGTGCCCACTTGACCTAGACAAACAGGTATGAAGAAGATACTCAAAGTATGATTGAATACTACAGATATTTATTCATATTTGTTTTAAATTTGTAGTTGTTGAGGAACAATTCCTCATGTCTAAAAAAAGCAAACTCAAGGCAAAAAATTAACATACTATGGGAAAAATGAATACAGACAACTTTGTTTTTGATTACAGATTTTGCCCTGTTTTAAAAGCCCATGTGGAAAAAACAGGAAAAAAGTGTCTAGTATTCCTTCTATCGCTAATTCATAAAATTATGGAAAGTACACGTAATCAAATTGAAATAAGCTAAAATTTCCGTTCAATGTTAAAAAATGGATAACAGGAAACACCTACAATGGCTGAAAATTATAATTACGTGCAACAATTTGCAAGGGAACTACACAAGAAAAACACGTATAAGACGTAAGACAAACGCAGACAACGATAGGAACTCGGGACAGACGGACTTGGTACCGGCACTGGCAAAAGCCAGCGGTAGGGTTAAACCACTTTATGGGTACCCAAACCTCCCCTTTAACTGTCCCGTTTCCCTATAGTATAGAAATATACGAATAAAACCCAAAACAGGAAGGCTACTAACTCCATGAACACAATCTTGAAAGGAGAGAAAAAGGCAATACGAAATTTTGAAAGATGGATCAATGGGTGCTCGCCGCTAAACTGCCGGCTAGCTCAAGGAGCCTAGTCTGCTGGTAAAAAAACACTGTCGCACTACGGAAGAAAAATCAAACTGAAAACTTCCCGAAGGGTTTGGTCAAGAATCATCATAAATTTCAGTAGACATCGGCAGTATCAGTGAGAGGCCAGTATGTGTGCAAAATGTTCAGGTCACTAGGTCTCAAAGCTAATTTAACGGTTGCACGCAGAATATCTTGCCGATATCCCCCATTACGTAAAGAATGTAAGTTACGTCCCAGCTTTTCTGGATTTTTAATCAGTTTCTGGCATTTTTAACAACATTTCCGTAAAATTGAGGACTAGAAATGCCAATAGTTATAAGATGTTTACGAGTAACGCCATATTTAGATATAACATGTTCATATATATTACAAAACATCTTAAATGTATTCAACAACTTATGAAATCTGTAACCTTGTTGTAAAAGTTCGGTTACGTTCATTGAAATCATCAAGAGTAGAACAAACTCGTGCGAATCGTACCAGTTGAAAAATATACACCCCGTAGGATGGAGCAAGGAGAATGTCGCCGTCAAGAAAAGGGAAATTAGTAGTAGTGAAATTAAAATCCTCCCTTTTATCATATATTCTGGTTTTGTTTATACCAGGCTCAATAATGATAGCCAGATCCAGAAAAGGGCAACATTTGGAATCATTGTTAGCTTTATTTAATTTCAGTTGTTGTGGATAAATAATGTCTACATAATCTAAAAACTGGGGATTATCGATAGTAAGGATATCGTCAATATACCTGCTGTTATCATTGAAAATAAAAATAAGTTTATCACTGCTAGGTTTGGTTCAAACATAATTGATACTACTTTTATTGCCAAAAGTCTATATGTTTAAGCTCACCAGAGCAAAAGGGTCAGTATGCGTTATTATCATCTCTTTGACGTCCAGCCATGAGCTTTCCGCATTTAAATCCTTTTATCTGAAACTTCTAAGGCGTAAACCAACCTTACACGGTGTATTGTTCCTTTACAAATATATCTCATTTTGTTTCGATCGTGTTAAAGCAGTCAGTTAGGAATATATTTTAACATTGGACCATATGGGAAAAAACATCGTTTTATCATTAACCAAACTGTACAGGAACATTATTGAATCACTCACAGTGTGACGGGTGCTGTTCACAGAGCAGGACATGCTTACCCTTCCGGAGCATCTGATGTCACTCAGTTTCACTGGAGTTCACACTGTGGTGCCTTTGTTTTGAATGTTGTAATTTCTGTTTCTGTGGTTTGTATAACGTCATTGCTTTTTGTGTCTAACGTCATTATTTTCTGTGCTCTTGTTTTGGCCGTGTCTTTGGACTTCGATTTTGTAAATTTCACTCCTTTGTTCCTTCGGTATTCTACTGCCGTTGTTACAAATTGACTATGGGAAAATTATTTTTGATAATCTCCCCTGAAAAACATACAGGAATATTGTATGAATGTGTAGAACATTTGCTCTTTTCACACCTATCCAATAACCAAGAGGTTCTCAAGAGCCTTAGCGAGCTGGGATATTGTTTAACATAGTGAAAAACACTTTCAACACTTTAAAATTATATCTTATTATCATAATAGACCTTTGGTGGTAGTTTTTTTTAAGGTTGTGACTTTGTATGTTCATACCTCACCCACGGTGGCTGGCAGCGGATATAAAGTTTAAAATAGGACTTTATGAGACTCTCAGAAACCATTAGACCAATTGCAACCAAACCTGTACACAATATTGTTCATATTGATAATGTTCATACATCATTCAAGGAACAAGGCAGTGGCAACATTATTGAACACAAATCTGTATTGCCTCTCGAATTATCAAAAATCAAAAAGCTATGCTCCAGCTGATCGATACAGGCTCTTAAGAACCTCTTTCTTGGTTATTGAATGAGGTACAAAATGATAACATACAACAAGTCCATATGTATCATCTCTTACTATGATCTGTACAAACGGTTGTATGTTACCGTTCTTGTGTTTTGTTCATCTTAGAAAAAAAACGTAATATAATGACAAAACTCAGAAAAGACAATCTTTTCAATGTAGTCTTTTTTAAATGGTTTACTTAATAAAGATGAATGTTTGTTGACAATCGTTGTTATTTTTCCAAACGTAATTTGTAATTGAGTCTCCTTTACATGGCTTTCTGTGTTTCTTTTAGACTCTGTTTTACAATACGTCAACGTATATGTGGGTAGAATGAAAGGTTATTGTACAGCAGCAGGTTGAACAGATACATGTCTTCTTTATAGGAAATTGCGATTTCTTATACTTGGGTAATAATCGCTTTTCTATAACAAGTACAAGCTGTTTCTTAGAAATTGAATTGATAGGATGTATTTACGTTTCTCTATATTACTAAGTTACAAGAAAGGGGAATATGACTCATAGTTTTCTTGCTTTATACCCTTTAGTGTAAAATTTAAATGAGGTTTCTTTATTCCAGATATCTTGGAAAGACCAGAACCTTCAAAATACCATTTTAAGCCAAATAAATGAAAAAGGAAACTGGGATTAATGACACACGTGAACTAACTATAACGTGCATTTTATATGTGATATGTCTTATCTGCAGGATTGGTAGTTTTAGCCTCAACGGTATTTTGAAGGTCCTGGTAAGTCTAAGGAAGTTGAGCAGAATAGCTTAATATTCAAATCTGTGGTATATTATTTGAATTGTGGCCTGAACTGTTCAGCATGTCATTCCTTTTGTATAGTCCCTAACTGATTCATTGAAGCGTATTCAATTTATACAAGTAAGGGCAGAAGAAATGGTTGACAAAGTATTAGGAATCGCAATGTTACATAAAAAAGAAATGCATATGACCAAGTCTAATTATAATATACACATTGCGTACTTGACCGTACGGAGATCCCTAGATGCTTTGTTTTTAACCTGGATATGGGATGTTGTCTCCTGGACATTTACCCCATTTCCTTTCTTTTTCATACTTAAACAAAGTTAAAGAGAACGAAGATATCCGTGTGTTGAAAATTATTCGACACCTGTCAAGTGATGTCCGCGCCAGCCGGTACTGGAACTTACAACCAGGTAAGCTATTGATCATTGGTGAAATTTCATGGCGACTTCAAAATAACGTCTAACAACAACATGACTGATAGTGGTCCTTATATGTCGCGACTGAGTGAAGGCAGGCGGCACAATAATGCACTGTATCATTTGTTTAACATTACCCTGTATTCTAAGGAATTTTGTCCCATGGTCATTTACCCTATATCTTTCAATTTGTTTATTGAAGAAAAAATGTAGCAGAGAACCTATTGCAAAACATGTGGAATAAATAACAAACACAGATGGGCATACTGTACAAGAATTCGCCTTTATTAAATAATAAGTTAAGACTCAAAATTTGATTGTCTTGCTAAATTTTGTCTAACAGGATTATTTTCTTGGATGGACACAACCTCGGAACGGAAACACTTATTGGGTGTCTTATAAGAAGCAGGAGATGCTTACTCTACCGGTACACCTGATCTCACACATTGTTTTTTATTGGGTCCGTGTTGTTCATCTGTATGTGTGTCTTGGTTTTTCTTTTTTATCCCGTACTCAAGCGGTGTCCTTGTTATTTTGTGTGTCTGATTTTGCCATTGTCCATGGATCGTTCGTTCTTTTGATTGACGGTTCGGTTCTCACTTACTACACTCAACATCAATAGATCTTGAGGTGTAAAATCATTGTTCAAAATGGAGACACAGACTCTTGAGAGCCTTATTTTATGACAAGGTAAGTTTCTCGAAATACCTATGTTGACCTGTCGTCTTACAAATGTCAAAATGTCAAAATATCGACAGATAAATCAACACATGTAAAATATGTAAAACTGAATATCCCGACGACAGAAACGATCACTCATCAAATCGAAACATAAAGATAATATATGTCGACTTGTCGTGTTAAATATCTGCAGTTTGTGCATTTATTTGAGCAATTGTGCTTTGTTTTCATTCTGTTGCAGAACATGCTTACCCTTCCGGAGCACCTGATGTCACTCCCGGTTTTCATGGGAGTTCACAATATGAGTGCCTTAGTTCTTAATGTTATCGTTTTATTTCCATGCATTGTAGCTGTCTCACGTCCTTGTTTTGTCTTTGTTTTTCTCTGTCGCCGTTTTTGCCATGTCTTGGGACTTCGATTTAAAACTGTAGTCATCGCTTCCCTAGTTCCTTCGGTATTCTACTGCCGTTGTTAACCAATTCCCATGTGCCAGAATAAATATTTTTTTCTCGTATTTTGTACATGTATATTTTGTTATTGTTTTATTAGTCCTAAAATATTACATCTTCTGGAATTATACACTAAAGTATCGTCTGATACACTCATACTTATAACATCATTTTTCTCCAGATTGAGTGGAAGGAATATATTACTAGTCTGATATACCCCGCTCTGTTTGGAAAGTTTTAGCCGTCTTTCTGTAATTGTTTTAATTCCTTTTTCGGAACGAAGTCGAACGTAGTGTACGATATCTGTGTCGTGTGCTGCAGGTCTGGTAAGGAACGTTTGTAGTCTAGCATACATGTAGTATTGACCACCTAATGGAACCCGAATTCCCTTTGTAACGTTGAATCCTTCCAATTTTAATTGTAATTGTGTCTCTTTCTGAATATCTGTAAATATAGAAAGTAAAAACAATAGTAACACCTCATTGGTTACCAATCATAAACAGAATAAAGCAAATAGGCAGGTAGACATAGTAAAACATAGTGGTCTTTAACACTGGTCAATTAATAAAAATCTATATTTTTTAATGCAATTTAGGCATATTTCAAAAAACAGAAATCTTGAGACATGAGATAATGGAAAAATATCCTTGTACTACTGTATTGAAGGTTGTTGTTTTCAGTTTAAAATATATTCAGCACATTAAAGCCGTCTTGAGATTAGTGATTCTCAATCTGAAATTCCATATTATGGCTAATTTGGAATGTCACATAACCCTTTTTATTGTTGTGTACAAAAAATATGCATTGTAGTAAATATTGATACAGACCTGTACGTAAAAATGCAGAGTACGCAGCCTTCAAAGGCTGACCTGTTTTTGAAAGATGCTTTCTATAATTAGTGTTTCCGTCATTTCTCGATGCATTTTTGTTTCTGTGTTGTCCTGAAATCTACAAAATAAAAGTCTGAATACATATTTATGTAATTACAAAGGTAGTAAGGAGACATTTGAATTCTTTGAACTGATTTTCATGAGCCAAAATCCCAAACGATCATACACGAAAATCTACAATTAAACCATTCGCAAAAGTCTTTAATAGGCCTACAGACCTCTAGCAAACATGACAATTTCTGCTTTAAATCAAACAAGAAAAAAACATAGAAAGAAATCAAGATGTCTGCAATTTCGATGGCAATTAAAATGGAGGATAAATAATTTGGAATAATGGGTGGTTCCTCGGTGTTTGCTAAATTACATATACTTACTAACGATGTGTATAATTTCATATAATCTTCAAATCATATGATTTAAATTATTTAATCTTTCTGTAAGATATGTTTGGGATAAACACCTTAAAAATATTCTTACATGTTAAGGAATGAAAAATATCTAAACGGAATACTGGAATGAAAATTGTCTATCATGGTTGTTTTGTGTGAAGTGACTTTGAAAAACTTCAATATTTAAAATGAGAAAAGATGTATTCATTATCATTAAACCTGTGTATATAATTTGAAATTGCTTGAAACCTTTACAAGAATAAAACCACTTTACAAAAGTGATCTATTATATAAACTATTCAGAGCTCAGCTAATTCCGTTTTGTCGACTTTCCTGTACTTCGACATTGGTTGGCCGTTAAACATGTTTAGAAATAAAGATAAAAACCTGGTTTGCTACAAAAACAATGAATTGCCCAAGCAAAATTTAATCTTTCCATAATAACCAACATTGAACCTTAAAAAGTATCAAGTCAGGGGTATATTGTTGCATGGTCTTCATGCTGTTACACTTTTTTGTATTCAAACAATATACAGATAAAAAATCCACTTTTGCAAACCTTTAAATAGTAAATAAAATATGTGTTAAATGATATGCACATTCAGTCAGTGTTAATTATTTACAGACTGTACCAATACTTGCCAGTATCAGGATGAAAACAGTTGCCTCCGTTGTAAACACTTTGATATATGGTACAGATGTTCTCGTATCGTTTGTTGTTTGAACTGGAAGTAGTATATGGTACGAGCTATCTGATTCTTCATTCACTTGTCCAACATCGGATTTAGATAAGTTAGAATTAGACAAAACATAAACGAGGCATATCAATGTACATAACAGCGTCAAAATACTTAATAAACAGCATAGTTTTAATATCAGTTGTTTCTTTTGAATGTTTTTCTTATATATTTCCCTATGCACTACATTTTTGTGTATCTCAGGATCGTAATTATATGTTAGTTCATACATCTTTTAACACGACTCTGACAGGTATAATCTGAAGTAGGAATACTTCCTGGTATTTAAGCACTTTGTATTTAAATATATTCATTCTAAAAATAACATCTATTCACAGGTTATTCTCAATGCGATAAATATATTATACAGGTTGATACAGGTATTTTCAGAAAAGACTTATTGAACACTTACTGTTATTGCTTGCAGCCCCTAATCGTTCACTTGCAGGCGCTTAATATGCCAACTTCCACCCATTTTAATAATGACAGGCTTCAGGTTTTTTTTCACATGGGAAACGGATTTATATAAGCTTTTATTAGCTTGTTTCCGAATCCAGTTTTGTTTATTGATTGTATTGTATTGTATTTATGTTTGTATGTTTATCTGAATAAATATGTTAAAAAGTTTTTGTTTTATGGTTTGTTTCCTTCAAGATGTATATATATATATATATTCAATAGGTGGCGAATCCAGTCATTCTCGCTTACCAGTATTGATGCAACCAGTCTGCTTTCAATTTTCACAATAGTTCTTATCTTGTGAGTTCTAGGGTTCCGAAGTATGGGGATGATTTATGTCAATAACATGAATATTTCAACATTTATAAGGTCTAGTGACCCTCAACATCTTGATTTGGCTATTTGTCGTAAAAATCTTTGAGGTAAACAAATTCATAGTAAATTTTGTGAAAAGAAAACTGTTTATTTTTCATTTTTTACAACAATAACCGTCTCTGAATGTACGCCAGTTGTAACTCCACTATTTGAACCCTGAATTACTATAGTAAGTACAAATTCAAGTGTGTGTGGACACTGCACAGTTGAGGACACAATACAAGTTTGATCGTAATGATATAATCCTAAGAAAAAAATCTTTACTACATACACATTCCGAGGGGTAGCTATTACAAAAAAAATTAAAATTATTGGTAAAAAAGGAACTTAATGACTGACAGACCTGAAAAGAAGAGGTACAGACAAACTCATCAAAATAAACTTTCAGACTAAATATCAAATCATTACTGCATACACAAGCTAAGAAATCTTTGCCGAAAAATGGCTATAACGGAAGATATCAAAAGTAACTGCAAACAGGAAGTAGATGAGTGATGGATTTGAAAAGGGGAGGTGGAACGATAAAATTCTCCATACAAAAGCTATACACTTAGTATCAATTCAACAGGGCATTGGAATTCCCATTGGTACAAATTGTGCGCCTCTCATTGCAGATCTTTTTCTTTTCTGTTACGAACGTGACTTCATGAAAAAAAAACTACAAAATGGAACCATACAAACCAGTGATCAACTTATTTCTATTTTTCACTACTAACAGCAGGTATATTAACGATATACTTACCATTGACAATCCCCAGTTTTTAGATTATGTCGACATCATTTACCCACAACAACTGAAACTTAATAAAGCTAACAATGGTTCCAAATATTGCCCCCTTTTGGATCTAACTATCATCGTTAACTTTGGTGAAATAAAAACTAAAATTTACGATAAAAGGGATGATTTTGATTTCAGTATTACCAATTTCCCTTTTCTTGACGGGGACGTTCCTCTAGCCCAAACCTACGGAGTTTATATTTCTCAACTGGCACAATTCGCACGCGTTTATTCTACTCTAAACGACTTTAATGAACGTAACCTTACTAACACTTCGAAACTTTTGCTGCAAGGTTACAGATTTCATAAATTGTTAAATAGATTTAAAAAGTTTCATCGAAGATAAAAACATTTGATTTCTAAATATAATGTCACTCGCAAACAGCTTATTACCAAGGGCATTTCTCATCCCCGATTCTACGGAAACGTTGTTAAAAAATGCCAGAAACTGATTAAAAATCCAGAAAAACTAGGAGGTAACTTACATTCTTTACGCAATAGGGAATATAAACGGGATATTCTGGACGTGTCCGTTAGATAAGCTTTGGAATCCAATGACCTTAGGATTTTACACGCATGCTGGCCTCTCACTGATACTGCCGATGTCTACTGAAATACATGATGACATCTGGGAGTTTTGAGTTTGAATTTTTTTCCGTAGTGCGACAGTGTTTTACCAGCAGACTAGATTCCTTGAGCTAGCCGGCAGTTTAGCGGCGAGCACTCCTTGACCCATCTTTCAAAATTATGTTTTGTCCCTCTTTTTTCCTTCAAGATTGTGGTCATTGAGTTTTTGGGTTTTATTCGTATGTTTATTATACTATAGAGAAACGGGACAGAGAAAGGGGAGGTTTGGGTACCGATAAACCGGTTTAACCCTACCGCTGGCTTTTGCTAGCGCCGGTACCAAGTCCGGCTGTCCTGAGTTCCTATCGTTGTTTACGTTTGTTTTTTGTATTTTTATTGTGGGTATTTTCTTATGCAGTTCCTTATTACTTTGTGGCGTGTGGCTGTGTTTTTTGGCCATTGTAGGTATTTCCTGTTATGTTTTTTCTTCTATTTTCTTGTAATATATACTGAAAATGAATAGATAAAAATTGCCGCAAAAGGTTGATATTCCTTTATGTTGCGGTTGTATTACCGCAATATAGCTATGTACAACATTTTTTCAGGTGATATTGCCGCATAACGTATTTATGCAATTTCTGATACAACCACAATATATTCGACACATGTTACTGGAATGTTGCCGCAAGTTTGTGGTAATATTGTTAGAAGACAAGAAGGTCTTAATTTTTGAGAGGGAATACTCAATAAACACCCTAGTTTTTAATTCAAACAACGCCAGTAGAAGACCGAAGAGGACAAGAGATATGATAATTACACAAATCAAAGACCAGTCATGTCAAAAACGAGAACTCAGAAACAAAGACATTCAGAACTAAGGCATGTATAGTGTATACTCCGATGAAAACTGGATATGGCATCAGGTGCTCGGTAAGCATGTGTCCTTGCCCTATAACGACACCTATCGAATTGAGTTTATCTATTACTAATATCTAATTGAAATTCTTACTGTTTTTCTTTTTGCACCTCAGGGTCGGAATCATAAGCAAGATCAATTTCAATACATGTAATATTATACAGATAAGAAAAACTTCCTGGCCTGTCTTGCAAGAGAAGTCCTTGAGCCAATAGGTAATTTAACAGCAAGCACTGATTGACAACGTTTAAATATCAAATTAGTTTTTTCTTCAAGATAGTGGTTTTAGCTTTCTATCCGCATTTGGATTTATTTGCATATCGGTGCCCAAAGTCGAGTTAGCTTTTGATAGTGCGGCACGTGTGTATATTTTGTCTATTATTTATACCAACTGAATTTATTTATTATAGGGATCTGAGATTATGTCCTTTAATCATGATAAAGAAACTTTCTTGTTTGTACAGAAAATTTAAAGATTTGTATCATAATTTTGCATTTGCCTGTCATTACAACATACTTTTTTGAAATTGTGATCTTCCATTTCGTTTGTTCTTATATTCACCTAGCTTGTTCTGACTTTATCATGTGTATCGAAACGGA
>MJUU01024239.1:72151-82248 GCA_002080025.1 Modiolus philippinarum
GGAGAAGACTTCATAAGTTAGCTTAACTTGTGTCCTATCCTGTTTGCATTCTTTTTGAGCAAAATAAATACGTTTAAACTAGAGAATCATCATGGGTTACAGTACACATTAGCAGTATCAGTGAGACGGGTCAATGTATCTGCAAAATCTTCATGTCATTGGATCCCAACGCCAATTAAACGATCCTTTCAATATCTTCTAATATTACGTAAAGAATGTCAGTTATGTCCTAATTTTTCTTTGATTATTTAATCAGTTTTTGGCATTTTTTATTAATATTTCCGTAAAAACGAGGATGAGAAAAGCCCTTAGCAATACGTTGTTTGTTTTTCACACTATACTATTCGCGCTTAAAACGATAAGCACGCAAATTTATACCCGCGAATATTTTACTGTAAACCTTAATGTAAATGAACATTAGGATTTTTACTTAAAATCTGCGAATACATAACCCAGCGAATTAATCAGACACTGAAAACTGCGAAAATTTCGTACCGCGAATATAAAGTCCTATACATGAAACGTGGATATTTTCTCTAGCATTTTGTGAAAACTGTAGTTTGGTTACATCCATTAAAGTCGTCAAGAGCAGAACAGACGCTTAGGAATCGTACCAGTATAAATATTAACACCCCGTAGAAGCTAGGGGCCGTCGCCGTCAAGAAAGGGGAAATAAGTAATGGTGATATCAAAATCATCTCTGTTAACATAAAGTTTAGTTATAAAATTATTTTACCAGATTCAACGATAATAGTATGATAAAGAAAAGGGGTAGTATTTGTAATCATTTTTTTATTATTATTAAGTTCAGTTATATGGGTAAATGCTGTTAACATAATCTAAAACCTGGCGATTATCAATAGTAAGGATATTGTAAATATACCTGCTGTTATCATTGAAAACTGAAATAAGTTTATCACTGTTTTGAACGGTTCGTTTTGTAGTTTTTCTAAGAGAACAGAAAAAGATCTGCAATGTGAAGTTCACAGATTGTACTCATTGGAATCCAATTTGCCTGTTGATGACAATGTTGCCAAAACTAACACAAATGTTGTCTTGCAAAAAGATTCAGTGCCTTAATCATATCAACACAAGCCCAGAAACAATGATTTTTGTAAGTGATATTAGAGAAGAGGCCTTGTTTTTTATTACAACAACCAGAAAATTAAAGAAAAAAAATATCCTATTTTGATGCAATTTAATACAAGTTAAATAATTGGATAAATAAGTGATGGAACAGGTACAGTTAGTCGATGCCGAAATAAATGATGTTTGTAATGATTTTTGCAAAGCTTAGGAACCAAGTGCATAGTAGGCGTGGTGTCATCTTTAGGTTTAACTTGCTGCATTTCTGTAGGTATTATTTTACAGCTGTTTGTTGACGCTTTTTTCGTCACAATTAGTGCTTTAAAAGTGTTTATCTTATCATATTCATTTCAATGACATTTGTTTGACATGGTCAATTTTATAACCATAAAAAGCAATGAATTTAATAGCAATTCCGGAAGTGTATTGTTTCTACATGCGTAGTTTGAGAGAATAAATTATCCAAAACTTCCCGGTATTATAACATAAATTCTTTGTGAAAAGTTCCAATTTATTTCTTCCTTCTTTGGGCTGATTCGTCCATCTTTGTTACAGTTCACAGAACAAAGTCACAATGACGTATTTCTATTGTTGAAAGAGGATATATAATAAATTCAATAGCACATAAATTACAGGTTATAAATGGATAAGATTAAAGTGTTCGATTGTTTTCATTTAGACATTTAGCTTCAAATGTTGTAACGAAACCTACACACTGTAGAAAAAATGCACATCAATATTATTACCTACATATAAAGTATGCTGATAAGCCTTGCGAATTATGGATACGAATAATTTGTGTTTCTATTGAGAAATATTGTTTATTCGTTTTGATAGCGTATTTCTACGCATATATTTTACGAATACTGAATGTTGGGTGTGTTTTTTTATAATCACTTTGTACCAGGCTCGTTTATTTTTGATTATTTGACCCAATCCATTTAATTGTCCAAAACGGAATCCATCTTAGGAAGCAACCATTTTATTTTTATGGGGGCAAGGAAGGAAGATCTGATCCGAGCATCTGATCCTGAATATATTTTGTCATACAATCTTTGAGCCTGACAATTTTTTATGGCACCGGAAGCAATCCTGTCATTTGTTTCGGTCCAAGCTAGAAACTTTGCTTCATACATGTCATCCTGGTCATTTGTTTCAGCTTCCTCCTGTCCTAATATTTTTTTCGAAAAATTTCCGATCATGGAATTTTTTTTCGAATTCCTTCCTTGTCCTCATAAAAACAATGGATAGTTATTTCTTGGTTTATCTCCCTGTACTAAGATAGTTGAAAATGGTTGAACTTATAGAAAAAATCGCCTATAGGTAGGAGCGATTTAAAAATATTTATAAACATTTCTCAACCGGGCTAAACATTATCCAACCGGCCTAGGTAAACCAATTTTAGACGAACTCTCCTTACATTTATAAGTCTATGGATGAAGGTAATAATGTTTGTGCTGTTTTTTGGATGTATCTAAAGCCTTTGATAAAGTATGGCATGATGGTTGACTTTTTAAATTAAAACAATTGGGAGTTAGTGGAAACTTGATAAATTTTATTGAAAATTATTTGTTGAATCGATCTCAGAAAGTTGTGATAAAAGGCAAATCTTCAAATGTAAAATTTACTAATGCAGGTGTTCCTCAGGGCTCAATATTAGGTCCTCTACTATTTTTAGTGTATGTTAACGATATAAATCATGATATTGAAAGTCAAATGAAGCTTTTTGCTGATGACACAACCCTGATAAAAGTTATTGATAATCTCAACTCATTAAATGTGTTAAATAATGATCTTACAAGATTAAGCAGATGGGCCTCACAGTGGAGAGTTACTTTTAACCCAAATAAAACTGAATATATGATTTTTACTAATTCAACCAAAAAAGCTATAAATTATGATCTTATTTTAGATGGGGTTATACTAAAGCGGGTGTCTGAACAAAAACATCTGGGTTTAATTTTACAAGAGAATTTATCATGGGAGAAACATATAACTTCCATTTGCAAAAAATCAAATAAAAGATTGGACATTATGTTAAGGATGAAAAGATAGTTACCAAGAACATGTTTAGAAAAACTTTATAAATCTATGATACTTCCTATTTTAGACTACTGCGATATACTTTATGATAACTGTACTGTAAATGAAAGTGATTTACTAGAAAAAGTTCAAAGGAGAGCAGCAATCCTGTCGACAGGTGCTTTTCGTATTACAAGTCACAAAGATTTGTTGAATGAACTAGATCTATACCCTTTATATATTCGACGTAAAATACATAAAATCGTCTTTCTCTTCAGAATCATAAATAATGATTGTCCAAAATATTTATCTGATTGTTGTCCTTTAGTGAATCATAACACAGAAAATTATTATCTACGTCGCATGGATAAAATTTTACCGTTACATGCACGTACATCTAAATTCTCTTCATCTTATTTTCCTTCCTCAGTCAGGGAATGGAATAAGATCCCGACCGATCTTAGATTAACAGTCTCCATTAATGCTTTTAAAGAGAAGATTAAAAAATATTTCTGTGAAAGCAATTATAGAAAAATTTATACTTTGGGTTATGGTTTAGGAAAAATTAATCATACCCGTATTCGTCTTGGGCTAAGTGGCTTAAATGATCATTTATATAACTATAATTTAATTCCCTCTCGACTCTGTAATAGATGTCATGCTAGAAAACCAGAAACTACTGAACATTTTTTTATTTATTGTGATAAATATGAAAATATAAGATCTTTGTTTTTTGATAAAGTAAAATTTCTACTCTGTCCAAATATGAACCTGTTAACCTTTAAAAACAGGCTTAGTCAATATTTGGTAAAAATATTTCAATTTGGAAATGATGACTTCTCAATGAACGACAACAAGCTCTTACTAGAATATGTTTGTGAATTTATTGAAAAGACTAAACGTTTTACATAACTTATTAATTAATCATGAATTGAAAATATTGTACTGAAAGTGTGAGTGTGTGAGTGATAGGTTGTATTGTATTTTGTCTTGTATTATATTGTCTTGTCTTTATATGTCGAGGAGAGCAACTTTGTAGCCTTCGGGCTGTTTGTAATCCTCATTAAATAAATAAAGCATTAAATTAAATTAAATGAACTGTTCGCCGAGAACTCAGCTAAATACGGGTGTATACTGATAGTAAAATTTTAACATGCATGTTTTAGCGAGAACGTTAAAATCAAATTTTACTATCGGAATGAAAAATTAATTCTAAATCACAACCTAGTTTACTGAGAATGTTTTACTCCCTGTGAAATTTGCGTAATATTCGGAAAAATATAAAATGACGTGAAATATTTAACGGCTGAGAATTGGAGATTCGAATTATTTATATTCCAGCTAAACTTTTTACGTTAAAAATGTGCAGATTCATTGCAGAAAAAGATATAAACTTATTATACAAAAAGGCTATTTTTGTATAAAGTTCTGCTAATTTATTTTCTTTATGTTTCTTTTAAAAATACAGAAATTACAGTTTGTATAAATGAATGGTAGACAATGACTTGTTACAGATAACTAAATACCGAAATCACTGTGAATTTACTTTCTGCATATGCGCATTTCGAAAACTTATGTCTCATCAGTGCAGATAAAATCTAAACGTTTGGAAGACCATAAACTCAAATATGTTTAAAAACTGACAGAGAACAAATAACCAAAATGATCTAAATTTAAAGCCAAAATCAGCTAAGGACAGAGCTTTGCATGAGGGAGATACTCCTTAGTTTTCACTACAATTTACAGAGTGATTGCATATTGGAATGGATAATTAAAGCTTTTTACGACGGATGCAATTAACTTTGACAAGAGGTAGTACTGGAATATAAATCAAATAAAGCACTTCTTTACCTACCCTCGGCTGATCTCTGCAGATAACGATGTGCTTTATCTACTAAACATCCTTCCTTGAACTTAATCGACAAATGTTTCTTATTTTTAAGCACCTTCAGTAGGCTTAAACATAATCTCAGAAAGCATTTTTTTTTTTACCAAATAAGGGACGAGATTTATCAACTAGTCACTAGTTGCTAGTGCTAGGGGTCGTCTTGAACTTGCTATGATGTATGAGTAATGCTCATGGTGACTTCCAGATGAAAAACAACAATAAAATCGTTGTTCCATTGCTTGTTTTTACTATGTATTTGTAGAGATTTTGTCTCATTTGCATTTACTCCATATCCCTTCATTGTACGTAACGAGGAATGACCAATAGTTCCTGCATGCTGTCACAGTTAAGATCATTATTTCTTTGAAAAGTGTAAAAAGGTGTCTTCGCGGATCCTGAATTCTAAAAAAATAAAAAGGTTTCAATGTGATAATTTCAGTCGACAAGGGGGTGTGTCAACCACCGGGACTTCTGTCAATTAAGATACGCGAATGAAACGAAAGAAAACAAACGTAGAATTTTTTGCAAGGCTAAAAGATATCATGATCTTCAATTTTGATTAAATGTAAGTACTCTTTTCCTTTAGGAAATACAAAGACAATCTTTTAGAAAAATTTACAAATGTACTTCTGTTGGGTCATTTACTTATGGGAGATGAGGTCCGGTGCACCTAGGCAAAAATGTATCTGCGATAAGCATGTTGAAGTCTATCTACAGACCATTCAAACAAATCTTGTATTCTTTCAGTACTGAGATATAGTCAGACACCATAACGTGTGCCGCAGTAAAAGAAATATTTCCCCTGAAAACGAAAAAGAAACAACATTTGAATTAAGCTACAACTTAATTTTGTGACTAGTAAATTTTTATGTTACAATGTGAGATTGGTTGTAAACAAAATCTTGAGGTAGTCTCTGATATCCTTTCACCGCAATACCAGTATTTTTGTGTTCAGGTTTTTCTGATTTACCAGAACGCACTGAATAACATATAGTTTTCCTAGAATTGTTCGTATTTCCGTCCTCTTGATGGCAAAAATGGAAATTCCAAGCAAAACAGTTTTCCAAAGTTAAGGAAGCATTTCTTAAATATTCAAGCATTACCAATTCTGAACATTCCAAAATAGCTGTCATATTTTCCTCTTGACACATATTTATATGACGATACTTCAGTTTTTATGTTAAAACTGCCTTGTATTTGAAATGTTCCACAAAGAAAACTTGTATATTTTCGTTTCGAGTCGGCTGATCCGCCATATTTATTCATTAGGAGAGTATCTATTGTACGAGGTAGCTTTGGATGACTTTTTGTGACAGTGTGGTAAAATATCGGTACGGTTTGGATATCACCGAAATCAAATGATATAGCAACGTACACAAAGTACAAAGCTTTACGGGGAACAATTATACTGCTTGTCGTCGGGTCGATTTCTACTTTATTCTCATGGGCAAGGCCCAGACTGTCATTTTCTGTTGTCCAAACAAATTTATCATCTACAAAGAATATTTATATAAAGTTATTAATATACAAACTTTACTTCTCTTAAATACAATATGCCATTTTGACGTAAAGCATCGTATTACTTCACCAACAACATAGTTGAAATATTTTACGAAAGGATATGGAGTAAATGAACATGAGACCATAACACATATGTTAACTCCAACTGCAATAATTTTATTNAGCTGTATGGCCATTTCGGAAATTAATTCCTCATCAGCACTACTAGAACCCAAACAAAGGAAATCCATATTCAAGAAATGTTTAAAATGCATACAACCAAACGAAATCAGAATAATCATTAATATCAAATATAGCTAAGGACAAAACTACGATGGAGGGAGTTAATCCTTTGGTTTTAGAATTTACATAAATTTAGATAGAGGTAATTGAACAAAGTGTACACATGAGATATTATCTCATGTACAAGTACACCATATCTAAGAAAATTAAAGAGCATACATCTCTACCACGGGGAATTGTTTTACCAACTCCACACTGCAATAAAAGACAAACTCCTGTATGAAATATTTGAAGCATTTCATGCTATTTTACATACATTTGTATTATCGAATGCCTTTCGTTTTTGTACATCTTTACCTTGAGTTTGTGCAGTTTTACTCTATAAACCTAGCTCGAGCAGTTGTCGCTTACATTTCAGAGTGAACTTCACCAACCAAAGTTATGTATTTTTTTTTACTTTTTGGCATTTTGGCAACAATAAATATCATGACTGTTGTACAAGAAGACAACGTCACCATATACTTTATATAGTTACTCAGAGACAATCAACCAACTGAATTGAATGTTAAATTATTAAGTTTGGTATTGTGTAGGACGTGTAGAACGCGTGATACTAACTGGAAGCTGGTATCTACTGGCGTTTGTGTACGGGTGGTTTGATTTAATACTGTCTGATTCCTTTTTCTGTTTCTTTTTTCGTCGAATGATTTTGTCGTATTATTCAATTGAAGTGCTATTATTACTTCACTCCTTTTATATATATTTAGAATATTTTTTATAGTTAAATGTTGACTAATACCTTCTAGTTTTGCTAAGTCTAGGTGCATATGAATAGATCCAGGTCTACTTCGCCACCACTGTAACTGACGTGTAAGGTCACCTGTATCACTGTCTGAAAAAGAAAACGACCAATTATATAATCTAAGTATAGTTGCATGTTTATGCAGGGTTATCTTATAGCCGTATATGAACAAATGAAAAATGTCGAACAATCCATTTCTGTTCTCTTTTGATAGTCAACAATAAAATATCGAGCAAAGTGCTCTTATAAACATTGTCATCGGTTGCCCGACAAAAGGGTCAAAAGGTAATACAACATGCACTCAGCAGGTTGATTGTAAGCAAACTTTGCAAATAAAATCGGGAGATGTTGGCATTTTATATATTCAGATGGCAAGAAAAGTAGTTCAATTTTAGAAAATAAGAATGCCGAAATGTTAAAATTTTAAAAAATAATTTTCATGAGAAATTAGTATGGGAAATCACCAACACATTGTGTTGTATTGAATTTATTTATTTTCTTTTCAGTTTGTTAAAATTGAGGCTTCTTGTGTCTTTTTAGCAAGGATATACAATGACAAAACAGGGAAACACAACAAAACAGTGTTTCTTATATACATTATCGGCAATTATTGGGCACATTTTATCATTTAAATATGGTTAACCTGGTTCGCTTAAGTTTTCTTTTTTGTCAAAAGTCATATCTTTTAATGTCTAGTTGGCGACAAATAACAAAATACCAAAATTACCGTGAATTTAGTTTCTTCAACTGACAACTAAAATCATAAACAAAGAAGTAAATAAAAGCATACCTCGGGCCCTTTCTTTTTCCGTCATAAGCATCTGAAAAAATGTATCTTAATTAGAAAAGGTAACATGCATAGATTTTACTTTTGGAGAATACGTATATCTGTCTGTGTGTGTGTACAATTAATCTTAGTTTTGCTAAGCAAACTTATCTTTTTACGTCTTTTTGTGTGATGTAAATTTATAACAAACAAATATGGGAGCCTATGTACCACTTTATATGATATGGACCTCGTCTGTGCTTCGGTTTATATACAAAAATCGGTGAGATCAATCAATTTTTTCTCCACTGTTATCGATTTGAATGATTAATATAGATAAGTAAATATCATTATCAAATGAATAAACCTGCATTTTCATGATAACATGTTCTGTGATCCTTTTCTGGACAAACAGTTTGGGTGTTGTCTGGCGGGAGTTTAAGTGAAAACATTTAAATGGTTAGTTTTAACAATAATCATTCCTCCTTATTTTAGACTGAATGGAAAAGCACAAAAACTATGGAATTACACTGAAATTATTAAGGATATTACAGAACAATATAAATACCTTTCCGACTAGTTTTGGAAGATATGATGGTTTATTAGTACAGCAGATCCTATGTCCATCTTTTGTTGTCTTTATCGTATCATACAGTGTGTCATTTGTTGTTATATTTTTACCCAAATAGTCACACAACAGACAGACACCAGAATCACCAGGTAACATTGTCTGAGAATTTAATACACCATTATTTCCTAACTTATCTTGCTCTTTTCTCTTAATTTCTTTGTACGATAGCAATCCGGCTAAAGTTAACAGGACAAGGATATTTGCGAGTACAGATGCATATAAAATGTATCGGAGTTTTGTTGTAAGTGAAGGTATTACGTCTACCGACATCGTGACATGGACTTAAAGCCCAAATTAACTTTCAGTACTATTTATACTGATTTTATATTTAACTTCCTGGTTTTAAAGCTGGGATTTTCTAGTTATTCCGAGAAACCAATCTTAAAGGGTTTTTTTCGATAAAAAAAAATATAGAACACATTTATTAGCTAGCAGTATTTAAATAAAACCACTTAATTATCTAAAACTAAAAAGACTGAAAATATTATTGTATTGTAAAACTAGAATGTCAATTGTTCCAAGGAAAATTGATAGGTATTTTCCCAAAGTTGCGTCATTATGTTCTCATTATTGATTGTCCTAACAAATTGGCTTATTTTTTTTTTTATACAACTATCATTTTAATCATTAAACAAACATTCTAAGCTTCATAATTTTTTTATGTATCTATTTTTGATAATTTAAACGTCAAGTACAGTCGTTTTCTTTGACTTTGACATTAACCTCATTCAAAGGTCAAGTCCTACTTAATACTTTTTTGAATGGAAAGTCCTCTTTATCTGCAAAGAAAGCTATTAATATAACACCTACATCATTCACAATACAAAAAAATACCGAAGTTGCATAAAAAACAGTAAATTTCGTTATGCTGTACACGTGTTTCAAGGAGTAACCTCTCATCAGCAGCATTAAAATCAAATAATTGGAAAGCCATAATCCAAAAGTTGTAAAAAATGTGTTTTTGGTCTATCAACCCATAACAGATGAAGAACAACAATAAAAGCGTTGTTCCTTTGCTTGTTTTTTACCATGTATTTGTAGAGACTTTGTCTCATGTGCATTTACTCCATATCCTTTTATTCACCATTATTATTTTGGACCCAAAGTAAGAAATGAAAAGAGATACACGTTTTCTTTGTCACATTTAATTAGCTATCTG
>MJUU01024242.1:6532-24173 GCA_002080025.1 Modiolus philippinarum
AGTTTGCGTCACATGCCACATGTGTCTAATCCACATCTTTGGGTCTTTGTTAAAATTGACATCATGGGGCCTCTTGTTTTCACCAAGACCAATATCAAAAATCCGAAAGCTTATTGCGCATCTACAGACTATATGCAACAATTCTATAACAAAATTAAATCCCTAAATCCATAAATGTAGGAGGAGTTTGTGTCACATGCCACATGTGTAAAAATTGACATCATGGGGCCTCTTGTTTGCACCAAGACCAATATCAAAAATCCGAAAGCTTATTGCGCATCTGCGGACTATATGCAACAATTCTACAACAAAATTAAATCCCTAAATCCAAAAATGTAGGAGGAGTTTGAGTCACAAGAAAAGTGTGACGGACGGACGGACGGACAGACGGAGGGTATAACATTTTCCCCAAACTTTCTTCGAAAGTGCGGGGATAAAAAAGAAATGGTAACATGCAATAAGAAAAAACAGGATTAATCAGTTAGTGTGGTTTGTAAACTTCCTTTCCTACTAACAATTCAACATGTGGCAAGTTCATTCTCTCTTGGAATGTTAAACTGGGTTTGTTTTGATGTCCAGTTTATTTATTGATATATATTGATAAAATCAAACTAGTATACTAATCAATTGGTTGCTTAATTTGATCTCATACAAAAATATACACCAGATGGAGATGAGAATAGTAATAAACCTTTAATTTTTTCTTAAGTTTAGTAATTGTACAAGATATATTGAAGAGATATTTCATTTTCAAGTTCTTAAGTAAAACAGTTTTTTCTCAAAATTAATATGATTCTAACATTGATTTTAACAGAAAAATGTAATACAGTTTTCTATTTTAATACATGGACCTAGTAAAAGGTATAGAAAGAATGGTGTCTGGAGCAACATTGTTGTTAAGATTAAAACTATTATGTAGATGCAGGGTAACCCCCTCTATATTGGTAGGTACGGATGTGCAGCCTAAAAGGGTATGTTGTCTGGTTTGAAATATATAAATATAGGAAATATCAGAAGAAATATATAGGTGTGTCTTATATGTCTAAGCAAAATGACATCATCTATATATTCATTACCCCAGGGTGGTACTCTCCATTATCGTCTGTACCTAGACAGGTCCATGGAAAAATTTTATCCCCCCAAAATAGTGATTTTTTTACTCACTACCCCCCAAAATAGTTCTTAATTTTCTATGCAAACAAAACACCCCAAAATATAACACGGTACTTGCCCATCCCCAAAAATTATTTCATAATTAGTACCACCCAAATAAATAGCTAAGAATATTTACTGCCCCCCCCTAAAAAAAAGTAGCAACATATATTTCTTGAACATCCCCCCAAAAGCAAAAATCAGAAATTCAAACCCCATAAAATAGGACCAGCCTAGGTACAGGAAAAATTTGGAGTACAGGTCTTCCTGGCATCATTACACTGTTCGGGAATATATGAATAGGTTGCAAAATTTCAGAAATATACAAAAGGTTTCCTTTTTCACTTTTGGCAAAATATATGAATATTGGTTAGGTTTAAATTTTACTGCTAGCACATCCGTTCCAATATATATGTAAAGTTACCCAAAACCACACCCCGTGGGAAGACTAAATTAAAAAAAGACAAAAAGTTTGAAGAAATTATAAATGAGCACACTAGGGCAAATTGTGTGACAATGGAGATTTGGTCATGGCTTATACGGATTTATTGCCCAATATGAAGTTGCTGTTAACATTCCCACTTTCTTAATAAAGGGACCATAATGAACAAAAAACTACTTAGTGATAGAAAAACTACTTAGTGATAGATCATTATCAAGTAAAATGGTCCACATTGAAAGATTCATAGGACTGACCAAAACAATGAAGGTATTATAGATACATTGTACCACTGATTATATCTGAAACAAAGCTTGCTAGCGAAATCATATTTATATGTTTAATGCTTTGCAATTTCAGAAAATGTATAGATAGTTCGTATGAGAGTTTTTAAAAATCTTAAAATCTAATTTGAAGTCCTCAATTTATGACATTAAAAATAAAAATTTGAACATATTCATCGACAAGCTTTATTTTACTAAGTTCATTTTTATCAGGATTTTTATGAGAACAAATTCAAGTATATTTAAATGCAAAGGAGTAAATATTTCAGTAAATATTTCAATATATCCACTCCTCTATAATTTACATTCAATCAAATGAATACTTGTATCAATATTTATTAAATAATTTTCTCAAAACATTATTTCTAAAATGCTGTTCTTAAAGTTAATCTAATTAATTAGATGTAATTAGATAAAACATGAAACAGTCTGTACTGGTTTAGATAATTTATGTGTAAACACTGTATTAACTGACCAGCAGGAAGCTGATAAGGACCTGATTAAAGTTGTACGCCACCTGGAATAATGAGGAGATAAATCTGACTTTGGTTTCTCATATACAAGACGCTGATAGTGATCCCTATGTGTCAAATTTGCACTAGGTGCAGGCCGCACAATAAGTTCTAAATACAAACCTTGGTTTATTATATATATTATGTATAAGTTGGTGTTGCTCTTTGATAATGTCTGTAGATGATTTCGGTCTGTATGTCCGTGTACCTGTTACGTCAATATTAACTGTACGACATGATAATACTGGCTGCGGTGGATAATATCGATTCTTTATTTCTATTTCTCCTAGTGGTCGTCTCTGTAATGAAAAACAAAATTATTGATGATTTTGGTCTGTATTTCCGTGTACCCGTTAAGTGGATATTAACTGTACGACAAGATAATACTGGCTGTGGTGGATAATATTGATTCTTTCTCTAATGATATGTCAAGTTTAAACTGGTCTTGACCCGTTAGATAAATTTTCATATTCAACACATGTTGAATAAAGCCCTGTGCTAATTCTAGCCAAATCTATTCGGTATACAATTCTCGGAGTTTACCATTTATAATTAGAGAAAAAGATTACACCACTTTATCCCGATTATTACCATATTTTATCCACTCTTGATAGTTAAATTTAAAATTTTTAATATGCTCGGCAAGCCTTGCAATTAAAATTTCAAAATTTAACTATCAAGAGTGGATAAAATATGTTAATGAACAGGATCTTGTGGTGTAATCTATATTTATTTCTATTTCTCCTAGTTGACGTCTCTGTAATGAAATACAACTACAAATTATTGATGATTTTGGTCTGTATGTCTGTGTACCTGTTATATTGATATCATATTGCAAACATATTTTTTGTATGATTCAAGACATTACGGATTGCTCAAGGTCCCCAGTGGGTTCTAAAATGATTTTAGAGGAATTTGAGGTCATTGGAAGAGGTTTCCAGAACAAAAATGCTGTTAGTAATAATATTGATTTCACTGTGAAACAAATAACAATTGTAGAGGAAACATGTGCCTCTATATAACAGAGTGAAAAACATGAGTTATGAATAAATTTGTGGTCAATCTATCAAAAGCTAATTAAAATCTGATAAAAATATATATTTGGGGTAATCTGATGATTAAAGATTCTGAATCAGTTCAGTCTCCTGCTCATAAATGAAAAGAACAGGTGTAATAGTGCTGAAAGCTAAATTCTAGAGAATCCAAAGAAATAGTTCTTTATTACGAGTGAAATAAATTTTTTTTGCCACTAACCCCCTCCATTGCCAAAAAGTTACGCTTCACAAAAATGACACCAATGAAACCAATGACTGCAGTTTCTTCTTTTCTGGGTACATTATCCTAAAATTATATAATTATATGTAACCAACAAGAATATCATTGATTTGTCCACACATGCTGCCCCCTCACTGCTGATGACTTGACTACAACAATAATCTGTGAAATGTTTCAGAGATTGCCTTAATGGATTAAGAAACACATTTCACTAATGTTTCAAGCTATTTGTGTAATTTTTATATAAATAGTACTATACTATGGATGATGATATTACTCTTACTTGACATGGTTTGGAGGAGATTAAGAACAATATAACTCATTATAATTACTCTGAGATTACTCAAAGCTGAACATTTCCATAGACCCTTCAAAGGACTAGAAGATTTGTAAGAGTCCTCCTGCTAGTCATTAGAGCCACATTACATATAAATAACTCACCCAATCTAAAAATTTAACACTATTTTCCAACAGATTTAGTCCAAGGATCTAGAGAAATATTGTGGTGAGTTTTAATAATTTACCCAGACATTAGGTCAATATCAAATTACCTTAAATCCATTAAGTATTTAAATTTTCCAATGAATTTAACAATTATCAGATTTAAAAGTTAAATTGTATTTCAAATTAATAATAAATTATAGGATTATTTCAGAAGAATTTTCATCAGAAACGGGTGTTGAAATTAAAATGTCATACCGAATCCCGGATTAACAAAAGAAAAACTTACTTTATCCTGACCGTCATAAGTTCAGACAGATTGATCAATGGTTATTTTTTCATAAGTTTGAAAAAGTGATCCAAACAAATTTCCAGATCAATATATATAAATTTGTCAAACATTTTCTCTGATAAACATTCAACTTTCAGACCTATATGTCAATTACTCTGTCACCGGGAAATTTTATTTGAATTTGGAATTTTAATAAATTAAACAAGTTGTTACCTTTAAGCATACAAAAAAGAAGTGCAATTTAACAAAACCGTTTACTTGCATGGTTTTGTTATAGTTTTTTCAACCATAAGTATCAAATTCCCACTTGTTATTTGATACTGTCTGGTGGGTGGATATTTCATTTAAACAAAACTAAATATAATTCTCCTGAAAGGGAAATGATTTTATTTTCTATTTTCTGTTATGGAAAGTGTTTGCAATAGACAGGGTTATTTTCATCTTACATTAGGCTTGTCTGATATGATATTAACCAAAAAGAACTATTGTTTTTTTTTAAGATAAACTAGAAAATGTGTCTGTAAGACACGGATGCCACGCCAATAAATTTATCGCAAAAGATAACCTAAGTCACTCAAACATAAAATATAGGAAAAAGTCAATTAACTGTCCATGATTTGGGAAGTACTGATCAAGATGATTAATTTGCTGAAACAACATTGTTTTATAATGTGAAGTTGTTAAGAAATTGACCTGAACTCATAATTTGACCGAAGTCATTCATGCA
This sequence comes from Modiolus philippinarum, assembly GCA_002080025.1. Lineage (NCBI taxonomy): Eukaryota > Metazoa > Mollusca > Bivalvia > Mytilida > Modiolidae > Modiolus > Modiolus philippinarum. The sequence goes on from MJUU01024242.1 coordinate 11,655, forward strand.
TAAAATGTAGGTTATGGACACCCAATTGTTAGTGAAACGGGTAGTTCTTCTATAGATGAATGTTTCAGTGTAATAGCATGATGCTACAATACATAGTCGTTGAAAAACAGACTTAAATGCAAAAGTTTACCAAAGTCACTGAAGCTTAAAATGTAGGTCAAAGCCACCTAATTGTCAATGATTTGTGTAGTACTCATCAAGGCAATAAATTTGATGAAACATCATTGTCCTATAATGTGTAGTTGTTGAGAAATGGACTTTAACGCAAAACTTAACCAAAGTGATTGAAACACAAAATGTAGGTCAAAGCCACCTAATTGTCAATGATTTGGGTAGTTCTCATCAAGGCAATTAATTTGATGACACATTATTGTCCTATAATTTGTAGTTGTTGAGAAATGGACTTTAATGCAAAAGTTAACCAAAGTCACTGAAGCGTAAAATGTAGGTCAAAGCCACCTAATAGTCAATGATTTGGGGGCAATTAATTTGATGAAACATCATTGTCCTATAACGTGTAGTTGTTGAGAAATGGACTTTAACGCAAAACTTTACCTAAGTCACTGAAGAGTAAAATGTAGGTCAAAGCCACCTAATTGTCAATGATTTGGGTAGTACTCATCAAGGCAATTAATTTGATGAAACATCATTGTCCTACAACATGTAGTTGTTGAGAAATGGACTTTAACACTAAACTTAACCAGAGTCACTCAACCATGAAATATGGGTCAAAGTATAAAACTGCCTAGTGAACTATGTAGTACTATCCAAGGTCTACCTACTGTTCTATACCTTACAGTTTCTGAGAAATGGACTTAAAAGCAAAACTTAACCGTACGGATGTATGGACAGACGTACGGACGGACGAACAAGGGTAACACTATATGCACCTTCCACATTCGTGGGCGGGGCATAAAAAAATGATACACTGATAACTGTCTGAAAATCGACAGGTCATAAAGTATCATTAGCCAATATTGATATTCAAATGATCTCCATTGGGTTTAAAGTGTATCAAAAAAGTTATTCTATATCAGGTAGTACAATATTGTTTTTTGTTTTTGTTGATCAGGTAGTAAAGTGTTGCATAAAATTGGTTTTATGTATCAGGTAATACAGTATTATATCAGATGGGTTCTTATGTATGAGGTAATACAGTGTTGTAACAGATGGGTTTTTATGTATCAGGTAATACAGTATAATATCATATGGGGTTTTTATGTATCAGGTAATGCAGTGTTTTTATGTATCAGGTAATGCAGTGTTGTACCAGATGGGTGTTTATGTATCAGGTAATACAGTGTAGAGTATCAGATGGGGTTTTATGTATACCGTAATGCAGTATTATATCAGACCGTTTCTTTATGTATCAGGTAATGCAGTGTTATATGAGATGGGTTTCATGTATCAGGTACTACAGCATTGCAACAGATGGGTTTTTGTGTATCAGGCAATAAAGTGCGGTATAAGATGGGTTTTATGTATAAGATAATAGAGTGTTGTATTAGATGGGCTTTATACATCAGGTAATGCAGTATTGCATTAGATGGGTTTTATGTATCAGCTAAATGGTGTATCAGATGGGTTTTTATGTATCAACTTATATGGTGCATAAGGAAGGTGACTGGAACAATGGAGGTATATTAACATTACAGCTCCTTGGACATGCTTTTGAGCTGAATAGCTTGACAATTTTACAAGTCGTATTCATATATCACAACATAAACAGATCATTGCCAGAATTATACAAAATTATTTCAATGATGTATGAACAGATATGATTTTTTTTAAAACAATGACAAATAGTATATCATTTCAACACAGAAATTTGATATGATTCAGGAAAAGTATAAGTACATACCCTTATAAAGTCTGTATCATTATAGATTTATCCAAGAAAAAAAGAACAAGGGCACTCCAATATCATGATTATAGAATTTACCAATCTGTCAGACCTTTCAAGTTAAAATTATTCAACTTATCAATACATACAATCTTAACATAGGTCACAGTAGTTTTAATTAAAATCAGCTAAAGAACTGGTTAACTGCCTTCTTTGCTACTAAAAATAGATATGTATTTCATTACTTGACAAATTATAACCAATTAAGTGAACTTGATAATTTAATAAAAAAGAAAGACAGAAAAAAGATCAAATTACCTAACAATCAGCTTATAAGAAAGTGTGGTTTTTAAGCATACATGGTAAAAACACCTACCCTATTCCTTGTATTAAGTGCCCCTGCCTCTAGAAGCACCCCCCCAACCCACCCTTAATTTTGTTTGAAATCCTTAAGCCCCCCTCAAAATTCCAACTAGAAACCGCAATTTCTGTATTTATTTTGTAAGTTTTCCATCATTGATTTGTTTTCGTCAATAATGCACATGCCTATGCATCCAAATTTCCGGTTTTTGTCCTACTTAATAAGCCCCCCCCCCCTTTTCAAATTTTCTAAGTGCCCTGGGCGCTTTTAATATGAAGAATACAGTAATACAGGACCCAAATGTTTGCTGAAAACATTTAATATGCAGACCCAATACAATGTAAAGACATCAATTACACAGACTAAATACTATTAGGTGATGGAAAACACAGGCATTATCTGTAGACCATAACAAATGGAGGGCATAGTTAAAATCCCTGGAGGATAAGAAGTACTGACCAAATCTTATAGGTTTAACTGACAAAAAAACAAAAACCTGACTCCAACCAACCCAACCCATAAAGATAACAAATACAGAGCATAGACCAAATTCCTAGCAGACATAACAACAACTCCAAATGACAAAACAGACAGATAACATAGACCTAATCCAAGAGACAAAAACCACAAACTACATCTTTTTGAGACAACAGAGCACATACAAAAGGAGACAATATGATGAGAGCACAGATATAATCGCCAAAGAGATGGCAGATTAAATCCCAAATGCAATAAGAGAAAGCAAATACAGATCAAATCCAATGGAGATAAATAACTTTAAAAATAAGGATGTATGGGCAAAAATTTATATGCCCCCAGATAGAGTATCAAGGGGCATATTGTTTTTGTCCTGTCTGTCTGTCTGTCAGCCTCTGTCTGCCCATGCATCAGAAACTTTAACCTTGGCTATAACTTTTGAACTATTAAAGATATCATACTTGGCAGGTGTATAGGTCTAGTCAAGAACATAAATACCCCCAAAAAATTAGGTCAGGTCAAAGGTCAAGGTCAAAGAGGTCAAAATTTTAAATTCCATTTTCATATGTTTTGTATGTAAAGAAAGATAACTCTAACCAAATAGTAAGAATTTTAAATTCCATTTTCATATGTTTTGTATGTAAAGAAAGATAACTCTAACCAAATATTAAGAATCCATTTTCAAATTTATTAAACTAATAAAATTGGTGCTGGGGCATATGTAGTGTTTCAAAGAGATTTTGATCCCTCTCCTTTCGCTAGTTTGATGCCTTCTAGATACAAAATGCTAAGAGCTATGTCCTGGCCCTTTATTCAGCAACTGTTGGGCAACAAATTTTAAACTTGGATGCATTGTATCTTTTGTGTCAAGAAACATAATTTATGCTTCAATTATTATAATCATGCACTGCACAGATGACAACTGTGCAATACCATAATTAACAAAAAACAATTTGAGTTAATAAAACATTGAAAGCAGCCACAGCCTGCTAAGCTCACCTCATTGCACAGCATTGTCACATGTTGCATATGTCACTAAACAGAAATGGACTATAATCATTCTTTTTAACAGATTCAGTCATGCATAAAATGTAGTTCACAGACTGCATCCAAAGCATTCACTACAGCTGTCATCCCACAATGCATCATGCATACCAATATGGTTGATGTAGGACATGTCAGTAAGCGGGAATGGACTTTAAACAATTCTATCTAACCAAATAGCTCATGCGTAAAATGTAGGTCACAGACAGCATCCGAAGCATTCATTGTTGTTGTTGACATCCCAAAATGCATCATACATACCAATATGGTTGATGTGGGACATGTCAGTATGTGGGAATGGACTTTAACCATTCTACCTTACCAAGTCACTCATGTGTAAAATTTAGGTCACAAACAGCATCCGAAGCATGCATTGTTGTTGTCATCCCAAAATGCACCATATAAACCAATATGGTTAATGTGGGATTTGTCAGTAAGCAGGAATGGATTTTAAGCATTCTACCTAACCAAGTCGCTCATGTGTAAAATATAGGTCACAGACAGCTTCCAAAGCATGCATTGTTGTTTTCATCCCAAAATGCATCATACATACCATTTTGGTTGATGTGGGTCATGTCAGCAAGGGGGAATTGACTTTAACCATTCTTCCTTACTAAGTTGCTCAAGTGTAAAATGTAGGTCACAAACAGCATCTGAAGTATGCATTGTTGTTTTCATCCCAAAATGCATCATACATACCATTTTTGTTGTTTTGGGACATGTCAGTAAGCGGGAATTGACTTTAACAATTCAACCTAACCAAATAGCTCATGCGTAAAATGTAGGTCACAGACAGCATCCGAAGCATTCATTGTTGTTGACATCCCAAAATGCATCATACTTACCAATATGGTTGATGTGGGACATGTCAGTAAATGGGAATGGATTTTAACCATTCTACCTTACCAAGTCACTCATGTGTAAAATTTAGGTCACAAACAGCATCTGAAGCATGCATTGTTGTGGTAATCCCAAAATGCACCATATAAACCAATATGGTTGATGTGGAATATGTCAGTAAGAAGGACTGAAGTTTAACCAGTCTACCTAACCAAGTCGCTCATGTGTAAAATATAGGTCACAGACAGCATCCAAAGCATGCATAAGGACTGGACTTTAACCAGTCTACCTAACCAAGTCGCTCATGTGTAAAATATAGGTCACAGACAGCATCCAAAGCATGCATTGTTGTTTTCATCCCAAAATGCATCGTACATATCATTTTGGTTGATGTGGGACATGTCAGCAAGGGTAATTGACTTTAACCATTCTTCCCAACTAATTCACTGAAGCGTAAAATGTAGGTCACAAGCAGCATCCGAAGCATGCATTGTTGTTGTTATCACAAAATGCATCATACATACCAATATGGTTGATGTGGAAATTGTCAGTAAGCAGGAATGGACTTTCTTCTTAACCAGGCGCGGACACTGACACTGACGCTAGGAGTATCACATAAGCCCTACTCACTTCGTGAGGTAAGCTAAAAAATGCAGCCATGAATTTTATAGTTTTAACCTTTAAAACCACTTTATAATAAAATTGTGTAAATTTTGTACAATTCTTTTTCTGTCTGAATGATCTGTAAACAACAAGTAGCTAATTACCTGACTGATGACTGTAAAACATGTTCCATAAAATATGAAAGTAATCACGAATAATTATTATTCTGGGACACTATTCGTAAGGTGAATTTAAAAATTTTCACCTATCATTTTAATCTAAATACACTCAAATTCTTCAAATCCCCAATATCTCTAATAAGCTGATATAAAAACACTTCCCAATCAAAAAGTAAATAGAATTCAAGAATATAAACAACAATACATTTCTTTAATGTAAATATGCTTATCTTAAGATAAAATCACTATCAATAAAGTTATGTTTAGGCATGAAAGTATTTTAATGACTAATTAGTTCTGCCGTGCTTTACATTGCATTGTAATGCATTGTTTAATTTGCATTTTTTTTATAATCTATTATATGATGTAATAGGCAAAATAGAAAAACATTCCACAATAGCCTGAAATACCTTAAACAAGATGTGTTTGTGAAACACTATGCCCCCGGTAGCAATCATGTCTACAATACAAAATAAATGCTAAAAATTACAATATACACTAGAAATTAAGGTTTAGTAGACATTTGTACTAAGCTCCATTAAATGTAAAATATAACTACAGCTGTTGCCCAAGTCCCCGCTAACTGAACCCTGAATCAATATGGCAAGTGCAAATTTAAGTGTGCATGAAAACAATACAGGTGTTGGACATGATGATATACCCCCCTTTTTATAACAAAAAGCAAGTGAAATTCTTAGCCCAAAAATCATTTCCATGGCAATGGCAGCCGTTTTGAAAATTCTGAGACCAAAAATAATTTCTATGGATGCTAGAAAACCTTCCTGTAAAGTTTCATTCATTAAATTTGGAGCACTTTGAATTTTCCCACCTTTTTTCAGTTTCCATGGCAACTGCAGCCATTTTGAATATTCCAAAAGACGTGTGTGTGTACATCTACTTATTGTAAGTTAGATTCCTTTTAAGTAGTTGGAATTTGGTTGCAATGTGTCTGAAAAACATCAAAAGTTTTGTTTTTTATTCGTACAGACAGACGAATGGACAAACGGATGAACGGACAGACGGACATATGGACAGATGGACAGACAAGGGTAAAACAATATGCTCCTGACTTTAAGTCGCGGGGGCAAAAAAGTATATAAAATATCAAGCCTCTTGCAATTGTAACGTGCTAAAAGGAAAAAAGCAAAATATACATTTTGACCTTTTGACCTTGACCTCTGACCAGACCGAAATGATATTTGCATAATGGGGTTCAGCTTTGCCTGATCAATATACAGGCCAAATATGAAGGTCCTATCACATCTGGTTGAAAAGATATAGGCAATGTTATTGTTTAAGTTTTCGAATTTGCACTTGGTGACCTTGATCTTTGACCTAAAACCAATTTTTTGGTAAAATTTGGACTAAGCTGTATTAGATCTATTCACATATAGAATGTGCAGCCTCTAGCAATTGAAATTAATGAACTATAACAAAATCTAGATTTTGACCATTAGAGCTCTGTGACCTTGACCTTTGACCTGACCTTAGTGAAATTTGCATAATGCTGTTCAATTTCATATGATCAATATAGATGGCAAATATGAAGGTCCTATCAAATCTGATTGAAAAGATAAAGGCATTGTTCATTGTTAAAAAGTTTTTGTTAAAGTTTAGAAATTTGCACCCAGTGACCTTGACCTTTGACCTGACCCAATTTTTTTTGGTGGATTTGTACCAAGCTCTATTAGATCTATTCAAATACCTGTTATCAAGCCTCTAACAATTGTAATTAACAAGCTATACCAAAATCTAGATTTTGACATTTTGACCTCTTGACCTCTGTGACTTTAACCTTTGTTCTGACCTTAGTGAAATTTGCATAATGGTGTTCAGCTTTACATGATTAATGCACATTCAAAATATGAAGGGTCTTTCACATCTGGTTCAAAAGTTATGAGCCAGGTTAAAGTTACAGACGGACAGACAGTGCAAAAACAGTATGCCCCTAATATAAAGATCTCAGGGCATAATAAAAATTTATTGTGTCGCCTGCATTCACGCAGTGGTGACATATAGGGATCATTATTTCTCTTGGATTCATTAGCAACATTAAGAGTTATTTCCATCATTTCTACATTTTGTTAGCACATGTCAAACTCTCAACATGAGTGGAATTAGTGAAGTAACTAGTTCATTTTAGGGGAAATAAGTCATACTCAACCAGAAAAATTGTAATTAATATTCGTGGCAACACCCCCCTGCCCTCCCTTAAATAGAAATTCTGCATCTTATAGTCTTATTTTCTGTAGTAAGTCACCTTTCAATTACAATGTCCCTATGTCCATTTGTCAGTAAAACATTGCAATCGGCAGAAAGGTTATGTTTACTTTTGCTTTCGGGTGTATAAGATCCAAAGTTCAATAGTCATCAGAGTCCATATTGATTTGCCTCCGTGTAAAATTATCAAATCTGTACTGTATTTGAAAACAGAAAAATACATGTATATGTACTGAAAGGAAATATAGCTCTTTTTCTATCACATGCTCTTACAACCACAGACACAAATATCTCTGAGAATTTTATTTCAAGGAATAATATTGGTAAATTGTTGTAATCTTATACAGAAGAATCATGCCATATTATTTTTTGACAAGATTCAATAATGGAAGGGCATTTATTTCAGCATGAAAGCAAAATAGTTATTGGTCAAAAGCAAAATATTGTTCAGTTATATTCATAAATATATCTTTTATTATTACATACTTAGTAGAAATAAAAGCGTTTTTGCATGATCAATATGACCGGAAGTAAACTGTCCATATTTTCACACCCCAGGAAAATAATAGGTTATTTTATGCTCCTCGTGCATCTCAGACAAAATAAATGACTTCTGGTCCATATTGGCCTGGGCAAATAAACGACTTCGGGTCCATATCGGCCTAGCATTTCTAAACGTCGGAAGTATGTAATAAAAATGTTAATACATGTGCATTTCCATATTGACCTGATTATCATCCCTCGACCCATATTGTCCCTCGACTTCGTCTCGGGCCAATATGGGTGTCTCGGGATGATAACCAGGCCAATATGGAAATGCAGATATATTAATCTGTATTTAATATTGACTAATCGTGATATAACATAGAAAAATGTTTCCCTAGAAATTTTGTATTTCTAATTGGTGCAGTTTAAATCTTGTGGATGTAAAAAATCTTCCAAATAAATTTCGTACAAACTTTAACAATTCAACCATTTTTTTGTCCAAGTTTTATCAAAAAACTTTGAACAATTGCTAGCCTGAAAAGAGCCTAATAAGTATTCTCAGCAAATTTCCATTGTTCAAATGACAATACCTCCTACAAAAATTATAACAGGTTAATCCTGATTATTTGAACTTTAATAATTGTAAATTCTAAAACCATGCACTCAATAAAGAATTGGAAAAAGTTGTTTAAATGACACTAATAAAAGAAATACTGATACACATATTCAAACTTAATATAAGTATATCAACCCCAGACTATATAAGTCAATATGCTTTTAACCGGTCTATAAATATCAGTGTTGTCCCCAAAGTCATGCTATTTCTTAACACTGGTAATGTGGATAAATCTCAGTGGCAGATCCAGACTTTCTGCTAAGGGGAGGCCTGACCCATAATTTTTCCATAAGGGGGGTTTGGGGGGGCTGGAACCCAAAGGTATATTAATATTTTCCAACCTTAAGGAGGCGCCCACCCTTGGCGGCCCTGGATCCTCCACTGAATAGATCTGAATCCTATGTTGGAAATCTAGAATGGTCATAAAATAGATGCTGCAAATCCTTCGATGTACTTGTTTTAGTAAAAAATTATTTATGACAAAATTATTTTGTACAATACAGAAGAAAAGATTATTTACAAGAATAGGAACATACACAAACTCGTATGCATGTTTTACTTTATATTCACATAAATCTCAACAGCATATATTGTTTCAAATAATTCTGTAAAACTTTTAAAGAATATCTTTTACTTGACATGTGTATACTATATTCAAACTAGAAAGTATATAATCCTGACATATCAGAACAAATTAAAACAACAGTACCCATCTTTCATCAGACTATTGTCAATGTATCATTTTCCTTTGACATTTAAATGAGTTCTGTCAAGTTTATATCCTACAAGTGGGTTCTTATGTATCAAGACAAGACAAGACACTTGACAAGTTTATTACAACTTAGGCACAGTACATGCTACAAGAGGTTTACAGAGCATATAACAACATGCATTACAATGCAAGGACAGCTACATCAATGAATTAATATCAGACAATGTACATAAATGCATCATCAATTTGTGGTTCAAAGTAAATAAAAGAGAAATAATCTTTCATGTATATAAAAAGAAAAAGAAAATATAAGGTACAAAAAATGTATATCAGATATTACATGAGTATAATAGGGATCCTACAAAGTGAAGAAAATGTAAAGGATACTATTATTATAGGCTGATAAATTGGTTGCGATAGACGATTCTAAGGACAAACATGGAAAAGACCAAAACTTCACAAATAGTGATTTTAACAAAGTTGACAGATGTACAGACGGACTCGGGGACGGGTGCCCAGCATTACCATATCCCCGCATCACGTTGAGAGGGTGATAATTATTGCAAACCAAATATATATTTGGGAATCTTATAGGTAATATTTTGAAATGAAACCTTTTCAATCTATGGCATTTTTTTCACAAAAAATACAGTTTAGGATACAGTAAATACAAACTCTGATATTCAGAATAACAAAATTTACCTTTGTTGTCTTTACTTTCCAATGTAAACTTTTTGTAATGACTGTAAGTATTTATATAATTTGAAAAATACACATATTTCCATTTAGAAAGCAATAAATTTATTTTCTTAACTACTTATATCAGAATTGAGTAAACTTTATAGAATGGTTTCAGTGGAATATCGAAGATTAAATCAAAACCAACAATTTCAGTCAAGTACGTCGTCAAAATATTTCCATTTTAAATTATGTTCAACACCTTTTAAAATTGTCTGGAAATGCTTGAGTAAAGGTTTTAATAAATTAAGCTGTAACTTCTCAAAACTATGAAATAAGCCTAGCTTTGTCATTTTAATAAGCTATCAATACCTTTTAACATATTCAAAATTTGGATCACGAATGGTACACATATGTATTTTTTATAGATTAATCTTTGCATTTAATTTTCATACGCTCTTGAATAGATTCAAATCTTGTAACATATTCAAATTGTCATAAAGGCATTACATATACTTAGATAAAATTATCTAGATACATAATATATGCTAATAATTGCTGGTTAATATTCAGCAATATTCAAACTTATATTCACTTTTAGAAATATTGTGTATTGAGTCGCAGACAAATTTCGGTCATTAAACCCAAATAAGATTAATCTTACTGTAATACCTTCTTAAATTTACGAGTAATAATTTCTCATGACTAAAAAATTACCATCTGGGAATCACCATTGCCATATCAAAGTTTTCCTAAAGAGGATAACAAACCCGCGATAACAAAATGTGTATTGCAAACAGCTCAATGTAGAAAGGATGCCAAAAATATGATAAAAGAAGATATTTTATCAATGATTTCAGTGCAACAATCTGCCTAAAAAAGACAGAATCCAATAAAAAGTTTAATGAAGCATCATCATGTCATTAAAGTAATGATAAACAGAAGTTGGTTGACTAAAACAAGCAAAAATAATTTCATATTACAATGTCTACAGTTGTCATTTACAAATGATAAATACAAACATAGTTCACCATAGGATAATAATGACCTAAATATATTTCTTCAGTCATAAAAAATAGGTCTTAATACAAATTTCAACCATGAGAGATCATCAATTCACAGCTCAGATTGGTGAGGTTTGAAAATTGAAAACAGACCTCTTCCTTTTTTAGACAATAAACAAAGACTAACTTGTATTCACGTAATATCTGCTTATATCCAGTCTCTGAAGCTAATACACAAAATAAGACTTCTCTAATTTCCATCCAGTTTTCACATTTCCTATGCAGTGTCGAAACATTTGTTCTCCTCTCTAGAGAGAGAATAAGTCTCTTGATATTTCCCGCCAAATTTGTTCCGAATACAATTCTCTGTTTTTCATCCAGTCATAAGAGAAACAGTTTCCAGAACTTAAACACGTAAATTATTTAATTTCTCGTTAAATAAGTTTTCAAATGTTTTAGGCAAGCCTGGCTTTCAAACATTTGCAAAATTTATTTCACTGGATGTGAGAAATTTAATAATCAACTAGTTTTGGTTGTGGAAACTATAAATCTTATCAAATATAATTGTTCTTAAAACTGGTAATTCCCAAACATTTATATACCAAATTTGACACCATTCAGAAATTTGAAGAAAGCTGATCAACTGGATGATTAAGATTGTAAAATCAAAGTAAGACTTAAACTTTCTTCATCGTACTGGTCAGAGTTTTGTTAGTTTCAAATGGAAAGTATACCTCTTGGCTGAAATTTCTTCAAATTTGAGGAAATAAAATCCATCACTTAATTTCAAACAGACTGATGTTAGTATTATACTGAAAATTGTGTACATAAAAATTTGCATATAAGAAACACAGATATATCTGTATACTCAGTATAATTTATATATGTACAGAATGTAGATGTTGTATACGTATAAATACTTGTGTAAAATTTTAATCGTGATAATAAAGAGACACCAGCATATTGTTGAGATATAATTCCTGACATTTTCCCTTGGACTTTTCTGATGTTTAAATACTATCTAAAATTATATCAACATGATATTTACAACATCGAAATTCAAACTTATAAAATTTCAACAGAATAATCCAAACCCAGTTTATGTATCCATCCCAAGTTTATGTGAGCTTTAAAACATCAGTCCTGAAGATCAAAGTCCAAAATGTTTTTCAGCGAAGGAAAAGTATCTCAAGTTGCAATATTTGAAAATTTCTCTTAAGCTCATTCACCACTTCAGTTAGATTTCATACTTTCAAAAATCTTCAAAATTTTTACTATGTACAATCATTTCAAAACTACCAAATTTTTTTTTCAAAAACATGATCAATGTACAAAATAACAACAAAGGAATTACATTTTTATTGCTGTTTTCATTGCAAACTTACACTGAAGAACGGACAATTAGCATATTACTCAAGCCTTACCAATAATTTATTGCAAAAATCATTAACCCCCC
>MJUU01024242.1:45662-88701 GCA_002080025.1 Modiolus philippinarum
CTTAGTTTACGGCCTCAAACCCTGAGTAAACTAGAAACCTGTCTATGCAAGTCAAAATAGTGTCCTGTGAAATAAATGTTCAGGTGTGTTATATTTGTGTAGAAAACCCCCAAAGAGAACAAAAGTAACCACTCCAGCATTTTATTTTGTCCTCAGATTTTATCATAGGCAACAATTGTTAAGGCTGGACAGTATTTTGGGGCGGAATCTATTAAATGTTACATCTACACCAAACAATGAGTAAACTTGAAGCTTGTCCACACCGAACCCTGAGTAAACTGATGAACCTTCTTAAACCAAACATGGCATGTGATCAATTTGTAATAGTATCTAGATATTCTGACCCGTTGCATGTAAAAACCCAAACAAACATTAAGTTTCAAAGTTATTTGAACAAAAAAGGTTTCACAAAAGATCATTAGCTATTTATTTCTTAAAATATATAAGAAATATATTTTCAAACCATTCGCTATCCCTCAGTATACAGACTGCATACCCATGTCTTTCTGAGTTCTATAGTCAGGTACAACAAGTGCCTAATGTAATTATTTATTCAATAGTTTATACATTTATTTTTTCATCTCAGCTCAATCAACTCAAGTTTTTCCTGTCATGCTACTTAATGATATCATAGAAATATGAAATATAGTGTGTTATTACAATTTTCAAACGTTGATCTATGAATTTAAAGATCTCTTTTCAATAATACTTAACTAGACTAAATAATTACCTGTAACTAAGGCTCAGTTATTCCATCGTATTTATAATTAAAATGCAGCGTTTAATGTATCATTAACCACCGAATCTGTTCAATTTATTTCCCATTCAAACGGGAACCTAACAAATAACTTCCCAAGAAAAAAAGTTCACTTTATCACAAACCAATAATAATCTATTGTATATCAGATCAAATATTTATTTAAAATCTTTACAAGCAGTATTAAATCCAATAAAATGAAAGTTGGTGGATTAAAGTCTTTTCAATTAGATTTTACCACATCCAATGTGAAGTTTGTATTCAATATGCTGGATTATCGAGTAGTCTAATCCTATTAGTGATACCATTCATATACAGAGGTGTGCTCCATTGAAGAAAAAAACGGGTTATCTTTATTTATGCTCTGTATGGGTTTGGTAAAGAATAACCATCTTAGTAACATAAATATTCTTTACTATTTTTTGCATCCTTTTTTTCTCATCACTCTCAAAAGGGGAAGTGCTACTAAGGCTATATTCCTTGCCTCAATTTATCTAAAATGAAGGTGTCAGGAGTGGGAGGTCCTGTATGGGTCTAAGGGTAATCCGTTAAAAAGGTATTTCTGGTAGCATGGTTAATAAAATATACTCCTAAGAACATATGCAAGCATTTTCTGGTTCGTAGGAATCATTGTACAATTGTCATCCTATGAAACATGCCTTAAACACTTAAATCCTGAAAATTTGAGTTGATGAAAATAAGATATTAAATCAAAAATAAATAATGAAATTGGACAACTTGTACTGTTATCTCTTGATTTTGAGGTCTGCCTTAAAAGTCCTGTTGTAAGCCTTCGACTGCTAATTGATTACTCATACCTTATGCGTCTCCCTGGAAGACCTTTCTGAATTAAATTTGCTTCTTTAGTTACATCTTTGTTACAAAGTATCTGCAAGTAAACAAAATTCAGTTACTTTTAAAGAAACATACACATGTTCATAGTTTCACTTTTGATTAATTGTAAATTTTCTACTTTCAATTCATAGAAGCAAGTTCAATAACTGACGTTTTTGGCCCTAAATATCCAAAATATTTCAGATTAATAAAACGTTTGAACAATTAATACATATATACAAACAAACGTCTAAAAATTTAGTTTCTGTCAAATGTTTGACATCTTAAAGACAACAACAGTGTGCAGAATCATGATTTTCAATGATTTTGGCTAAAACTTGGAGTTATTTATAAAAGTAATAGTTGGGCCATCACTCACCCATATATCTTTTTGCATGAAAGTTGATCAAATTGCAAGTTGTAATCATATCAGAAACAAGATTGCTACGCGTAGCTATGTCCCCCCGCCACCACAATGAAGTCGATAAAGTCACATAACTCATGTAAAATTTTGTGAATCAAAATGGTGGCAGGATATGATCAACTGCATTAGGTGGCAAACAGCCAAGCAAAATTTCAGCAAAATCCCTTAATTGGATTTTGAGGAGATGTGTCCACAAAGTCTTCCTTGTTGTAGTATGCATTAAGTCGATAAAGTCCCATACTCCCGTAAAATTTGTCGATTCAAAATGGCGGCATAACATGATCAAGTACATATGGTGGCAAATGTTCAAAAAAAATTTCAGCAAAATCCATTCCGTGGTTTCCGAGGAGTTGCGCCCTCAAAGTGTTCCTAAGCTGTAGCATGCATTAAGTTGATAAAGTCCCCTAACTCCTGTAAAATTTGTCCAATCAAAATGGCGATGCGATATGATCTAGTACTAATGGTGACTAACAATCCTGTAAAATTTGAAGTAATTATAACCAGCTGTTTCTGAGGAGTTGCGTCCACGAGATTTGCCATTGTATAACAATGTGGAAATAATCAAAGTCCCATAACTCTCACAAAATTTGACCAATAAAAATGCCAGTGCAGTATGATAGAATACTAATGGCGACTACAATCCTGTAAAATTTGAATGAATTCTAACCAGCGGTTTCTGAGGAGTTGCGTCCACAAGATTTGCCATTGTATAACAATGTGGAAATAATCAAAGTCCCATGACTCTCACAAAATTTGACCAATCAAAATGCCAGTGTGATATGATCGAATACCAATGGTGACTACAATCCTGTAAAATTTGAATGAATTCTAACCAGTGGTTTCTGAGGAGTAATGCGTCCACAAGATTTGCCATTGTATGACAATGTGGAAATAATCAAAGTCCCATAACTCCCACAAAATTTGACGAATCAAAATGGTGATGCGATATGATCTAGTACTAATGGTGACTAACAATCTTGTAAAATTTGAATGAATTCTGACCAGCTGTTTCTGAGGAGTTGCGTCCACAAGATTTGCCATTGTATAACAATTTGGAAATAATAAAAGTCCCATAACTCTCACAAAATTTGCACGAATCAAAATGGCGATGCGATATGATCTAGTACTAATGGTGACTAACAATCCTGTAAAATTTGAATGAATTCTGACCAGCGGTTTCTGAGGAGTTGCGCCCACAAAAAACGTGACACATGGACGCAGACCATTTCTATGTCCCTCCATCGCATTGCGGCGGGGCACAAAAAATGTTTTTTGGAAAGGGGAAGTGCCACTGTTACTATACCCCAGCAAAGTTTGGGGTATATAAGAATCCCTCTGTCCACCTGTCCATCTATCTGTCCGTCTATGAACCTTGCCAGCCAATGTTCTCTTAAACGGCTGCTGATTTTTATGAAATGTTACACAGTTGTAGTACACTACCTGAAGATGTACATGAAGTAATATAATTGCTGCTGGAAATTTTGAAGGGGGATAATTTGTTTTTATTTTTTGTTTTTTTCTTGAAAAAAGGGGGGACAAACCTAGTCATCACATGTCCTCTTATATGGGTGCTTGGATTTTGATGAAATGTTTCACAGTTGTTGTACACCACCAGAAGATGACAATGTGCATGAAGCAATAGGGTTGCTGCCCAAAATTTTAAAGGGGAGATAATTCATCTTTGAATATTTCTGGAAAAGGGTGAGTCAGATAATTGTGTCCACACTTGTATTATGTCCACATTTTTATTGTGTCCACAACTGTATTATGTCAACATACTTAAAATAGCATTTGCCATATTGAATCGGGGTTTATTGAGCAGAGAGTACAGCTGGCTACACCATTTGGTGACAGCTCTAGTTTTTATAAAAATTGCAAATTCATTTTTGTGACATCATTTATGAATCATGTATAAAATAAGTCTTAAAACTTAATTGTCTGATCCCTGTTAATCAAACCTTTGTTGGCATTTTTACACAAGATATAGTAACAGTCTATATCAGAAAATTTAGATTTTTAAGGCCAATTTGATAGCTTGTGAACAGTGAACTAGTTCTTTTGTCACACTATGTTTATTGTCAAATGTGCATAAGCGGGGTTTGTAAGTATTTGACTCAATTTTTGAGTGCTTTGCAATTGGATTTAAAACCTTTTTAGTTTAATTCATTCTGGTTGCAGAATTCTGAGTTTAATAAAAATCAGAAAAATGCTTAGGTTAGAACAGTGAACCATTCTGTGTTGGTGAATTGGCAAATGAAGGACAAATGTACTGAGTGAGTGTACATACATTTTTCAAATTATTACTCAATCAACAGTAGGTTGGGTATAAACAATGACTGGTTATAAAAATTCTTCAGATTCCCATCACCACTAATAATGGAATCTACATTTACTTAGGATTTCTTTGATTAATTTGGTTCAGTTGGCAGTCAAGTTCAAGCAGAGAAATATTTTTTTTTAATGTTATACAATGTTATACCATCTTCTTAACTATTTACCAGCTTTAAATAATCTGATATAATACTTGTAAAATTTTGAATCATGCAAGTCAATAATTTTGGATCAAATACACAGGAGTCTAGCTCATATGAGGGACAATAAATTTAGTTAAATTGCTTTCAAATATTAGTAAAAAATAGACCAATAAAATAGATATGACAAGGGTAAATACCCGTTCAAACCCCATAAATATATATGGATTACTATCTATGATCGATACTTCAATTTGATATTTGTAGGTTATAAAGGTGTTTAATAACAATATTTCATTTGGATAAAACACCTTCAAATGATAATACTATGTCAATTTTGTTTAAGATGGGAGACAATACAAACATCACTATTGTTTCCAATTGTTTACATTGATAAAACAAATTTGTTAGATGTATTTAAAATGCACTCGAAATAAAACTTTTAGTGATAAAGATACTTTGGTTTAATGTTTAGGTGACAGCTTGTCAACATTTATACCATTGTACCACTCACACACTCTACATTCAAGCACTGGAACAGTTGGGTGTACCAGATAATACTTGTCCATTAAATTGTCTAAATTTATATTGTTCCATAAGCTTTTAATACAAATGACACATGATATGCACTAGATCTGTCATGAAGGATCTTTCTCCTGAGTAATAAATATTGATGGGTTGAATATCAAACATATAAAAAAGATAAAGTTGTCTTACATAACAAACAACTTCAAGGCCATTGAAATGATCTTTCTGGTACACAATTACAGTAGAACTTCGATGGCTCCAACTGCAATAACTCGAACACCATGGATGTCTCAAACCCATTTTCTGGTCCCTTTGTTCAAGTTTTAACAGTTTCGAAAGTTCGAACACCTCTCTAGCTTTCATCGGTCCATTGGGTGACCGTGCCATTGAAGTTCATCTGTATATATGAAATTTGGCCAATCAAATATTGCGACCCCATCTGATCACTCCTTTTGGACCCCCAATTAAAAAATAAATTCAGTAGTATTATGCACATCTATATCATGTGTTTAATACATTCAAAGCTTTAACCATTTCTAAGAAGTTGTGCCTACAAGATCTAACAGACGCCTGCCAACAGACCACCCAACCGCTGTACATCACCATTTTTCAATAACTGGAAACCTGGTTAAAAATCTGAAAGCTTTGTGCAAATTAACAGACTGCATGTATATACAACCATTCTACAACAAAATCAAATCCCTGTATCCAAAAATGTAGGACTATGTGTCAAAAACGGCATATTGGGCCTCTAGTTTGCAACAAGACCAATATCACATCTAAAGACTGTCTGAAATGATTCAACACCAAAATTAAATTTCTAAATCCAAAGTATAGATAATCTACGATTATAAAGTTTGCCTTATTTGCCTCATTGTAGCTTAAGGTCACAACAGTATAACTTTGCTTTGATGCTGCTTAACATGAATGCACATCTAAGTTTACATAAGCATATAACATTCAGTAGCTGAAAATGAACTATGATGTTAAATTCAATTATAAGTCAATCAAGCAAAAAATGTAGGTCAAAATTACACAACGTTGCCTGGACAGTGATGATGTACCATCTGAGGTGCATACATATACAAGGTTAGATGATCCTACAATGTACCTTGACTGAGATATGAACTCTTCCAAGAACTTGAGTGTCAGTTGGTCAAACAGAAATGTAGGTCAAAAGGACCAAATTTGTCCTGGATGCTTACATGTACCATCCAAGATGCATGCATTTGCAAGGTAAGAGGACACTACCATTTGCAGTGACTGAGATCTGAGTGCAAATGAATCAAGCGTAAAAAATAGGTCAAATTAACCCCATTTGGCCTGGATGCTAGTGTATCATCCGGATGCATGCATCTACATAGTTGGATAATCCTACAATGTACAGTGACTAAGATCTTTATGAAAATCAATCAAGTGGAAAATGTAGGTCAAATTCACCAAATTTGTAATGGATGTTGGTGTTTCATCAAAGATGCATGCATAATATGCAAGCCTAGATGATTCTAACATGTACAGTTAATACTGAGATATGAACTCAGACATCAACTTGAATGCAAGTCAATCATGCAGAAAATGTAGGTCAAAGTGACCTAATTTTGTCAGGATGCTAGCATACTGCCAAAGATTCCCTCTGCGAGAGATTATGCTCTCAATATATTTCAGTCATGATGTACTTGTTCGTGAGAGAATTTCTCATATGGATATACTATGATACTTTCAAATCTTGGCATTTATTTTTGTAATTTCAAAATGTATTTCTGACCACCTGTTTAAAGTGCCCATATCTCAGTATTTTATAATGCCAAGTTTTCTTACAATTGAATTGATGAGTGACCTGCATTTGTCTGTGTGTTGTGATTGTCCATTGGCTTAAGACACTAGCGCTTTTGTTGGACAACTGATGACAGTGATTGTAAGAGCACTTTGCCAGTTTAATTAATCCCGGCATTATCCTGCATCCATGACCACAAAAGACATGTATGTAGCATTGTTTGACAATTAGCAAAGAATTCCGCTCAAATCGGTGCTAGAGGCCATCTTGAACTTACTGTGAGGTATAAGCAAAGCTCATTGTTGAAGGCCTCATTGTGACTTCAAGATGAGGAACAACAATAAAAGTGTTGTTCCTTTGCTTGTTTTTACCATGTATTTGTAGAGACTTTATCTCATGTACAATTACTCCATATCCTTTCATTTACTATGCACAAGCAAGGTTAGATGATCTATCAATGTACAGTAACTGAGATATGAACTGATCTCGCTTGAGGGGGTGAATATTGTTCACCTCTAGTTGAAGACCCTCAGGCGACATCAAGATGAAGACAGGAATAAAAGCCCTGTCCTTGATAAACTGGAGTTTTCTATGTATCATGTGCATTTTTGTCACATGTACATTCACTCCATATCCTTTCATTTTTCCTATTGTATGTAAACTTAAATATAAGTCAATCATGCTAAAATGTAGGCCAAAATGACCAATTTTTTCCTGAATGCTGACCTACGGCCAAAGATGCACACACATACAAGGTTACATGATCCTACCATTAACAGTAACTGAGATATGAACTCCAACCTAAAATTAAATGCAAGGCAATCAAGCGTAAAAAAAATCATTTTCCTGGAGGCTGTGAGACAACCTAAGATGCACCTGCATACAAAGTTTGATGACCCTACTTGTCACCCTAGGCTTCATAGTTCCAAAGATATACACTCAAATGTAGATGTGGACACACCCAGACACCCAGGGTTCTCTAATAGTCCCCTTCAACTTTGTTGGGTTGTTGGGGCGAACTAAAAATGTAGGGGGGGGGGGGGAGGGCAGGAATAAAAATCCCATGAGATGAAGAAAATTTACTCTGTTAGCTCAATGGAATTGACTACATGTATTACTACATTTTCCCCCTTTTTTTCATGGGACTTTTACTCTTTAACAAGAATTGTATACACATGTCAGTATTTAACATGTAAACATAAAAGTTCTCGCTAAAGCTCGAACTTTTATAGTTTAACCCTTTCGACAGTAGAACTATGATAATCAACGACTTGAAAGGATAGATTCTTTATTTAAGCCATTTGAGTATGCTTTTTTTATTCATTTATATTCATGTCAAATTTTAACAAGAGAACACATATTATCTTGGCCACTGAGCCAATTCTTATGAATATGGCTGCCAGCAGGACACTTATTTAAAGATTGGACCTATGGAAGCACTTTCAAAGATCTTCTTCAAACCATTTGACCAGCTGGAACCGAACTTGGTCATAATCATCTTTGGATAGCCCCTTTAAAAATTGTTCAAATTGTTTCATAGAGGACCACAAAAGGACTTTTATAAAATTTGGCCCAGTGGCTTTAGAAAACAGTTTTGAAAGTATTCTCAAATGTTCCTATGTTAAACTTTACTGGTGGCCACCTTGGTCAAGGAGTGAACCTGTTCGACACTGTTTAATATGGGACCCCACAAGGACTTTTTTGACAAAGTCTGGTTCCAACTGGCCAAACGGTTGCAGAGAAGATCACAGAATGAGTTTTCCCATAGAGTCCAATGTAAAACCATGTTCCATGCTGGTAGCCATCTTGAAGTCCAACTTAGGGGACCACCAGAGAGGAATATTGTGATCAAGTTTGGATCAAATTGGCCCAATCGTTTCTGAGCAAATTACCTCTAAATAAGACAGTTTAAGACTGACAATGGAGGAAAGGTAATCGAAAAAGCCCATCCTAGCTTTAGCAAGATGAACTAAAATGGCAATTACACTTATTGCAGGTGGATTTTTTTATCTGCCTTTCAAAATAATTCGAAAATTTATGAAGAAAAGGCAATAACTCAACTTTCATAATTGTCAGGTAGGTAGAACTTTTGTACATATTTTTTTTATATCTGTAAGAGTGTTTTCTGTATTTTATTAACTAGAGGCTCTCAAGAGCCTGTAGCTCACCTGGTCCAAAGCTATATGTAGCATAGACAATAACCTCAATGATAAAGAGTCTCATTTTCTAGCATGTCTAGTGTGGTAATAAATCTAGATGTAATATGGCCCACTGTGTCAGAGGAGATAATCTTTGAATGCGTTTTCCCATAGGATCCAATGTTAAACAAAGTTCCCTTCTGGCAGCCATCTTGGATCTGATGGGGGCTTGCTGGACACATTTTTTACAGGGGACCAACTAAGGACAGTTGTGACCAAGTATGGTTCCAATTGGCCAAGTAGTCTCAGAGGAGAAGATCTTTGAATGTGTTTTCCCATAGGGTCCAATGTTCCCCGCTGGTAGCCATCTTGGATGAGGTCCACAACTTCCATCATGAAGATAAAATGTAGTTCTTGACAAACTTTACATTTTTGCTTTAAATCTTAACCTCTACCTCAAATTTTTATTGAAATACAAGGCAAAATGTATAACGTTACAAAAAAAAGGCAAATAAAGGGCAATAACTCCTCTATTTGTATTTAGATTTTCTTCAAAATTTCTAGGTGGGTAGATCTTAATATGCTGAGCATTTTTGTGATTTAAAGTTGATCACTTGACCTCTATCTGTTATAGTTTTTTGATAAAAATTAAAAATACCAAATTTTGAAAATTTCGTGGAAAAGGGCAATAACTCTAAGACAGGTTTTCGGATTTTCTTCATAATTGCAGGGCAGATAGATCTTGTCATGCTGATCACTTTTACTTATGTCAGAATTTTGATATCTGTAATGGTTTTTGAATTACTTGCCAAAAACAGCAATTTACCCCTAGTGCTATTTTTGGTAAAGGCAGTCATGTTGTTTGGTCCTCAGACTAATCGAACACAATTTTGAATCTAAATATGCTGGTAATGATTCAGGCCAAGTTTGGTTAAAATGGGCCTAGCGGTTTCAGAGGAGAAGCTTTTTTAAAAAGTTTACAACGGATGGGCAGATGGACGACGGTGGACACCAAGATGTCAATAGCTCACATGGCCTTTTAGGCCAGGTGAGCCAAAAATGGAAACATTAACTACTAGCATACATGTATGTAGTATTTTAAGTTACTATGACCATATTGTTTGAGGGTCTGACAACTAAGAACTAGAGGCTCAGAGACTGAGCCTGTATCGCTCACCTGACAAAACGCTTCTATGCCATGCATGACCAAAAATGATCATGTTTTTTACCAATGGGGTAGGGTGTTTAGGCATGTTCTCAATTAGCACCCGTGCGTTTTGTCTGATCCTATTGAAATGAGTAATTTTTGCAAAGGACCTTCTATACATTTAGTATAATTTGCTTTAATTGTTTTGAGAAGATGATGAAAAGGATGGTTTTCTCATACTGGGCTACAATGTTAAACTATGTTCTGCACTTGAGGCAATGTTTTTTGTTGGATTGAAATGAAATGTGCAATTTTTGTAAAGTACCTTCAGTCATCATTCCTGTAAAGTTAGCTTGAATTTGCTTCAGTGGTTTCAGAAGAGTAGATGAAAATGTGATTTTCCCATAGGGTCCAATGATAAACTATGTTCCGTGCTGGCAGCCATGTTTTCTAACAGATTGTAACGAAATGAGCAATCTTTGTTAAGGACCTTCTATTCATCCTTCCTATAAAGTTTGGTTGAATTTGCTTCTGCAGTTTCAAAGTAAGATGAAAATGTGATTTTCCCTTAGGGTCTAATGTTAAACATAAGTTCCACACTGGGGGCCATGTTTTTTATTGGACAAGAACAAAATGAGCAATCGTTGTAAAGGACCTTCCATTCATCATTCCTGTAAAGTTTTGGTTGAATTTACTTCAGTTATTTCAGAGGAGTAGATGAAAATGTGATTTTCCCATAGGGTCCTATGTTAAACCATGTTCCGTGCTGGCGGCCATGTTTTTTGTCGGAACGGAACGAAATGAGCCATCTTTGTTAAGGACCGTAAGTACATCACTCCTGTAAAGTTTGGTTCAATTGGCTTCAGCCGTTTCAGAGCAGAAGATGAAAATATGATTTTTTTTCCATAGGGTTCAATGTTAAACTTAAATTCTGCGCTGGCGGCCATGTTTTTTATCGGATTGGAACAAAATGAGCAATCTTTGTAAAGGACCTTCCATACATCATTCCTGTAAAGTTTGATTGAATTTGCTTCTGTTATTTCAGAGGAGTACATGTAGATGAAAATGTGATTTTCCCATAGGGTCCTATGTTAAACCATGTTCTGTGCTGGCCACCATGTTTTTCATCGGATTGGAATGAAATGAGCCATCTTTGTTAAGGACCTTTAGTACATCATTCCTGTAAAGTTTGGTTCAATTTGCTTCAGCCTTTTCAGAGCAGAAGATGAAAATCTGATTTTTCCCATAGGGTCCAATGTTAAACCTAAGTTCTGCGCTGGCAGCCATGTCTTTTGTCGGATCGGGACAAAATTAGCAATCTTTGTAAAGGACCTTCCATTCATCATTCCTGTAAAGTTTGGTTGAATTTGCTTCAGTGGTTTCAGAGGAGTAGATGAAAATGTGATTTTCCAATAGGGTCCTATGTTAAACCATGTTCCGTGCTGGCAGCCATGTTTTTCGTCGGATCCGAATGAAATGCGCCATCTTTGTTAAGGACCTAAAGTACATCACTCCTGTAAAGTTTGGTTCAATTTGCTTCTGCCTTTTCAGAGCAGAAGATGAAAATCTCATTTTTCCCATAGGGTCCAATGTTAAACCTAAGTTCCCTGCTGGCGGCCATGTTTTTTATCGGATCGGAACGAAATGAGCAATCTTTGTAAAGGACCTTCCATACATCATTCCTGTAAAGTTTGGTTGAATTTGCTTGAGTGGTTTCAGAGGTGAAGATGAATATGTGAAAAGTTTAACGGACGGACGGACGACAGACGGAAGGACGGACGGACGCCAAGTGATGGCAATAGCTCACACTGACCCTTCGGGTCAAGTCACTCAAGCGAAAAATATAGGTCAAAGCGATCTAATTTTGCCTGGATGCTGACCTACCCCAAAAGATGAATGCACATGCAAGGTTAGATGATCCTACCATGTACAGTTACTTAGATCTGAACTCGGACGTAAACTTGAATGTAAGTCACTCATGCGGAAAATATAGGTCAAAGTGACCTAATTTTGCCTGGATGCTGACCTACCGCCAAAGATGCATGCACATGCAAGGTTAGATGATTCTACCATGTACAGTTACTTAGATCTGAACTTGGACATAAACTTAAATGCAAGTCGATCATGCGGAAAATATAGTTCAAAGTGACCTAATTTTGCCTGGATGCTGACTTACCGCCAAAGATGCATGCACGTGCAAAGTTAGATGATCCTACCATGTTCAGTTACTTAGAAAAAAGAAGGGAAACGGTGAATGTGTCAAAGAGACAACGACCCAAAGGGGAGTAATAACAACTCAAAGCCACCATAAGATCTTCAATGAACAGTGAGAAAACCCCACACCCAACGGCAGGTCGGAGTCGGCCCCTGAACAAAGAGCAATCAAGTCCAGCGAAATAAACATCATCCTAGACTCCTATAGACATAGAGTAAACTAACTAGAAAAAGGAACTGAACTCGGACGTAAACTTGAATGTAAGTCACTCATACGGAAAATATAGGTCAGAGTGACCTAATTTTGCCTGGATGCTGACCTACCCCTAAAGTTGCATGGACATGCAAGGTTAGATGATCCTACCATGTACAGTTACTGAGATATCAACTTGGACCTAAAATTAAATGAAAGCCAGTCAAGCAGAAAATATACGTCAAAGAGACCTTATTTTCTTGGAGGCTGTGAGATAGCCCAAGATGCATCTGTACACAAAGTTTGATGACCCTACCCTTCATAGTTACCAAGATATATACCTAAATGCGGACGCGGACGCAGGGGGTACTCCAATAGTCCTCCTCAACTTCGTTTAGGCGAACTAAAAATCCAACAGCCTGTCCATTACAGGCATTGATAAGCTGTACGTCTTGTGTTTAATACTTTTGTCATTGACAATAAAATATGTTTACATCAATCAATCAACAAAGCTTGTTGCAAGGGTATAATAAGAATTTCTCAAAAGTTTTATTTATCCATGATAAACTTACAAAATGTATTTTCATCCATATGAAAATGCATATTTCTGAAAATGTATACAAAAATACAGCTTTATTTAGATCTTGATAACATGGGTTCTCCTACTAGTATTCATGAATATAGAAATGAATTCAAAGCATACTCCAATGGCTTAATTACATGTTTAATATTTGCATTGTGTACACAATTTCTTGTTAAAATATAAAAGCCCTATGGAGTTTAAAAAGATGTAGCAGCGGTCAGTTGCTTTGATCTTGTAGAGTAATTTTTCTTCATTCTACTTAAGAGGAAAGATGGTTTTTTGTGTTCAAAAGGGTGTCTTCTATGGGTCTTTGGTTGTTCCATGAATAGGCCTTTTATGGCAGCGTAATTCGTGAAAATGTCATATAAAATAGAAGTCATATTTGATTTCATTACACGACAGCCAAAACCTAAGTGTGACACATGATTGTACAAATTCAAAAGCATGATTTTGTGAAATGGGAACCCCTACAGGACTCCCTTCAAAGCATTAACTTTTTCTGGACATTTGTTCATTGTCCATTTAAATTCAGTTCAGTATTTGTTTGTTTGTTATTTTTGTGTGTATATTGCCTCTACATATATACAAAATATACCCATGAAAAAATTAGTGCCATATATCCTAATTTTTGAGCTTCAAACTTTATCCATCTACTCCTTGCTTCAGTATTTTTTAACTGTGCTCTAACAATATTGGAATACAAGTATTGATCACAAAACATGTATCCCTATATACAGTACTGTGCAACGTAGCCCTTACCGTTTGACAAACGCGAAACGGATTGCTGACGGGACGTGAACGGATCGCTGACGGGAACGTGACGGGACGGGACGGGACGAATCGATTCACGTCCATAAAAGTTCACGTCCAGGTACTCGTCATTTGACGAATACAATTCGTCAATTGACGAGAGACGACTCGTCATTTAATGATATGCAAAATAATCACTAGATTAATAGATAATTGAAATTTTCCAATGAAACGAAACGAATTCAATCGTGATAACGGTTTTATACAAAATTAACATTGACAGTGACTGGGAACAGTCCAATGCTTTAATTTGATATGAAAAAAATACATAAATTGAAAATAAATAGCTAAATTTCCATTCATTTTGTTAAGAACTCCACCAAAATACAGAAAATGATAAAAAATGTCAATCAATTTTAATCAAATAATTTTTTTAGTAATTGCAAATGAACCATTCAGTGCGGAACTTTCCCTTTACATATTATTTTGTTAAAAATTTCATGAAAATGAAAACATGTGATAAAAAAAATTACTTATTAATCTTCATTTTAGTCATTACATATACACCGGTCACTGTGAACTTTCCTTTTACACATTATTTTATTAAAAATTCCATGAAAATAAAAAATGTGATAAAGAATTACTTATGAATCTCCATTTTAGTAATTACACAAACACTGGTCAGTGCGAAACTTTCCTTTTACACATTATTTTGTTAAAAATTCCATGAAAATCAAAAAATGTGATAATAAATTACTTATGAATCTACATTTTAGTCATTACATAAACACCGGTCAGTGCGGAACTTTCCTTTTACACATTATTTCCTTAAAAATGTCATGAAAATGAAAATATGTGATAAAAAATTACTTATAATTCTTTATTTTAGTCATTACAAATACACCGGTCAGTGCGAAATTTCCTTTCACACATACACTGTTGAAAATGTCATCAAGATGAAAAAATGTGATAAAAAAATTACTTATGAATCTTTATTTTAGTCATTACATAAACATCGGTCAGTGCGGAACTTTCCTTTTACACATTATTTCCTTAAAAATGTCATGAAAATGAAAAAATGTGATAAAAAATTTCTTATGATTCTTTATTTTAGTCATTACAAATATACTGATCAGTGCAAAATTTTCCTTTCACACATTATTCTGTTAAAAATGTCATGAAAATAAGAAAATGTGATCAAAAAATTACTTATGAATTTACATTTTAGTCATTACATATACACCGGTCAGTGCGAAACTTTCCTTTTACACATTATTTTGTTAAACATTCCATGAAAATGAAAAAATGTGATAAAAATTACTTATGAATCTCCATTTTAGTCATTACACATACACCGATCAGTGCGAAACTTTCCTTTTACACATTATTTGGTTAAAAATTCCATGAAAATCAAAAAATGTGATAAAAAATTACTTATGAATCTCCATTTTAGTCATTACACATACACAAGTCAGTGTGAAACTTTCCTTTTACACATTATTTTGTTAAAAATTCAATGGAAATGAAAAAATGTGATTAAAAAAATTACTATTGAATCTCCATTTAAGTCATTACACATACACTGGTCAGTGCGAAACTTTCCTTTTACACATTATTTTGTTAAAAATGCCATGAAAATGAAAAAATGTGATAAAAAATTACTTATGATTCTTTATTTTAGTCATTACAATTCACCGGTCAGTGCAAAACTTTCCTTTTACACATTGTTCTGTTAAAAATGCCATGAAAATGAAAAAATGAAATAAAAAATTACTTATAAATCTACATCTTAGTCATTACATATACACCAGTCAGTGCAAAACTGTCCTTTTACACATTATTTTCTAAAAAATTCCATGAAAATGAAAAAATGTGATAAAAAAGTACTTATGATTCTTTATTTTAGTCATTACAAATACACCAGTCAGTGCGAAACTTTCCTTTTCCACATTATTCTGTTAAAAATGTCATGAAAATAAAAATATGTGATAAAAAAATTACTTATGATTCTTTATTTTAGTCATTACATATACACCGGTCAGTGCGAAATTTTCCTTTTATACATTATTTTGTTAAAAATTCCATGAAAATAATAAATTTGTGATAAAAAATTACTTGTGATTCTTTAATTGAGTCATTGCATATACACCGGTCAGTGCGAAACTGTCCTTTTACACATTATTTTGTTAAAAATTCCATGAAAATAATAAATTTGTGATAAAAAATTACTTGTGATTCTTTATTTTAGTCATTGCATATACACCGGTCAGTGCGAAACTTTCCTTTTACACATTATTCTGTTAAAAATGTCATGAAAATAAAAATATATGATAAAAAAATTACTTATGATTCTTTATTTTAGTCATTACATATACACCGGTCAGTGCGAAACTTTCCTTTTACACATTATTTTGTTAAAAATTCCATGAAAATAATAAATTTGTGATAAAAAATTACTTGTGATTCTTTATTTTAGTCATTGCATACATACCGGTCAGTGCAAAACTGTCCTTTTACACATTATTTTGTTCAAAATTCCATGAAAATGAAAACAATAACATAAAAGATCACTCGTAAATGTTCATTTAGTCATGACATAAATACACCGGTCAGTGCCAAACTTTCGTTTTACACAGTATTTTGTTCTAAATTCCATGAAAATGAAAGATTTTAATATAAGATCAATTAGAAAATCTTTATTTTAGTCATAACAAATGCACTGGCCAGTGCAAAACTTTCATTTTACAAATTATTTTGTTCAAAATTCCATGAATATGAACAATTTTGGTAAAAAAGGGACACTTATAAACCTTCATTTGAGTCATTGCAAATCTACCAGTCAGTGCAAAACTTTTGTTACACACATTAGTTTGTTTAAAATTCCAATATGTCCAAAAATACATAATTAAAACTGACTTGTGAAACTTTTAGTTATCATAAATGCACAGATCAGTGAGAAATTTTCCCTTTACACATTATTTTGTTTAAAACTCGATGGAGATGGCAAATTTTGATGAATAACACCCGTCAATGCAGAAGTTCCTTTCGAACTTCATTGTATTAAAGACTCCATGAAAATGAAAAAAAAAAAACAGATCATAAGCAATTATTTATTGATAGCAAAAAGATTGATCTGTTGCGATGATGTACCGATCGTGTATGCACTGAGTGAAACGAATCTATATTTCGCAAAATCTTCAACCCGAGATATCACGTGATAAATGAACGTATCTGGACGTGAGTTGGACGAATAGGGTTCTCGTCATCAGTCACGTTTCGCGTCAATTGACGAGTTGGACAAATAACAAGTCGTCACGTTAATTAACTGATCGCTGACTGACCGCTGACTGCTCCCTGACGAACGGGTGACGGGTGACTGATTGTTTTTTCTGTAAGGGCTACGTTGCACAGTACTGTAGTTAGTATACAAATATCATACCTGTCAACTTTTGAAATGCTACTGGGGTTTGATTAGCAAGATAACACCAAGTATACCATAAAGCCTTTGAATGGGGCTTTAAATTTCTGATTGTTTTTAGCATCCTTGAGACAAAAGAATCAATCATTGGTTTATTGTGTGACCATTTGTTTATTGTCACACAATAAACCATTAAGCCGAGAAGAAAAATTACTATATCAATTCTGAAAATTCAAAATTTGATGCCCTCATGCCCCGAATTAGCTGCGGAACTGTCGCTCAATAGGTCTTTTTTATATTTTTCTTCGGTGAACCATATTGTCCATGACTATAAAAAAATCTGCACAATAACCACAAAAACTATGATTCAGCAGCTAGAATGGGGGATTCCCCATAAAATATTGGCCGGTTATAGTATTGCAAAAATCATTTAGAAAAGTACTATTCTAATATACAGCTCAATCATGGGTTACTCACTTATTCTGGGACATTAGTTTTCGTGGAATGCATTGTTTTTCAATGGTAATTGTGACATCATAATTGACCTTAATAAAATGCCACAAATACTGATGATCCAAGAAAAATACTCTTATACCATTTGCTCCATTTATTCTATTTCTTTTGATCATAAACCAAATAACATGTACATGAATTTCTAGCCTTGAGCAATAATTGACGACTTTCGAGTTTCTGGAGTTCTCCCCTGATTAAAAATAAGCGGCTATCTAGGATAATTTTTTACATAGAATATAACGGGAGGGTTGCAGAAAAAATCCTATAACTTCGGTTTGGAGAAAGTCTAGGTCAAATCTTTTGGATATGGTGTTGATACAGCCTCGGGGTATAATCCAACATACTTTTCATGACGCTCACCTTTACAGGTAAGCTACAGGTAAATGTTAATTGCACTTGGAAATAACAGGATGTGACGGTCACCTCATAAACATCTGTTCAAAAGCCACAAAAAGTAGTTGCTAAATAGTCAAGGGTTAATATTCTACAAACTATGAATATATGAGAATGTCCAGAAAATAAAAATAAATAAAACCAATAAGGGAATACACAACAAAACGGTTAGCAAAAAAAGACAAAGGAAAGGGACGAATAGACTATTACTATGAAACACAAGCAGAAAAATTACAACTAAAGAAAATAACATACAAACAAAATAAAAAAAAATGGAAAAATTACACATTAAAATTAATAAAATTTAATTAAAAAAAATCAAAGCTCCAGTGGAGCTGAATCTCGAAGCCCTGAAAATCTACACGTGGCAAAACTAGAACTGCTGCATACGTCTGCATGTATTAAGTTATTCCGTTATACGTGAAAATAATCGGATTGTGTGATTTCGCATGTCGATTTCATTGCTATAAATACATGTATATGCAGTACACTGTCACAGGTAAACATATGTTATTTTCATCTTTGACAAATTACTGCGCGACAGGTTCGTTGATCCGAGACGCAATATTAAAAAAATTGAGCAATTTGATAAACATGCATATTGTTTTCAATTTAATAAAACAACACCGTATTCAACTCAAGAAAATGAAGAAATATAACATAAAAGCACAATGTATACGATTTTGAAAGAACTTGCGCACTATATTTTATCGGAAGCATGAAGATCATTTTTAGAGCTGTTAATAGGCTTGAAGCCTCACATGATTTTTTCTTGTCATATTAACATCTCTCCAGCCATTTCATGGCTTCGAGATAATTAAAACAACAGATATGCCTTAAATGAATAGCGAGGGACCAATACATAAAAACAAAAATATCCGAGATAGATCATTCAAAATGAAAAAAAAAGTATTTAAAAAGCACTTCAAATAAACGATGTTTTCAAAAAGGGTAAAATAATCAAATGGTAATAAATATAACCCGATTTCGAGCACATAATCATATCCCCACGTGCATATCTCATAGCAATACACATCATAGGTTGACACGCTAGCAAACTTTGATAAACTGCCAAGGTATTGCTTGTGATGGTTTGCAATAAAACGTAACTAAACATTATTTTACAAGACAACAAAACAATACACAAAAGATGATTTTTATTCTTATTCTTATTCTTTAAAAATTTATAAAATCATGATATTCTTGAGAAATACATTTTGTATGTTTTTTTCCTGGATTTAGACCGGCGACGTTGCATTCTTGTGTATTGCTTTCATACAGAAGACATGAACTTTTCAAATCATTTTGTAATAAAGGGCTACGCCGAGCGCAGCATGATACGACCGCAGCATGTCGACAACTGAAATTTGAACAAGTGTATTTTAAAGTGAATGTGGACACAGTAAAGAGCTTAATATCATTATTAGCTGGACACAAAGTAGGCCTGGAGAACATATAAAAATTAGCCCTTTTAATCCCATAAAGGTATGAAAAACTGAAAGAGTTACACAAAAATTACTGAAAGCTTACATCAAAGAGGAATCAGAAGTAAAAAAAATCCCATTAAAATCGTATAAAATAAAGATTTAAGATTTTGTGTGTATTGCTTTTGTGATAAATTCTATGTGGTTAATTCGGGTTATGTTTACTTCGCCGGTTTTATAATTTTACACTTTTTAAAATACTTTGTTTGGAGTGCCTTTCAAATAAAAGGTTTTCTTTTATTTTGAACATTTATTTCCAGAATTTTCGTTGGTGTGAATTGGTGCTTCACCGTTCATCTTATGTATATCTGTTGTATTAATTTATCATTATTTTTTTTTGTATGTTTGTATTTTTTTATTCTTCTTATGTTTTTTTTTTCATTTTTGGTTTGCCTTGTATTCATTGCATTTTTTATGTTTTTAAGTACCAGGTGCAATCGTCCATTTCAGTCATTTCTGATCTTTGTATTGTCTTTTTGTTGTGTATTCCCTTACTGGTGTATTCTATTTTTCACTTGTAAGGCATTCTAATGTATTAATAGTTGGTATATATTAACTCTTGACTTTATATCAACTACTTTTTGTGGCTCTCGTACAGATGTTCATTAAGTCACCGTCACATCACGTTATCTCCAAATGCAATTAACATTTACCTGTGGCTTACCTGTAAAGGTGAGCATCATGAGAAGTATGTTGGATTATACCCAGAGGCTGTATCAACATCATATCCAAATATTTGACCTAAACTTTCTCCAAACCGAAGTTATGGGATTTTTTCTGCAACCCTCCCGTTATATTCTATGTTAAAAATTACCTTCGATAGCCGCTTATTTTTAATCAGGAGAGGTAACTCCAGAAACTCGAAATGGGTCAATTTGCAGTCATAACTGTGAAATGACCACAAGGACTTGTTACTAAAAAAATTAAGCTCCAATCCACTGACAGTGAATTGGAGCTTAGGCTTGTTATTAAAAAAATAAGCTCCAATCCACTGACAGTGAATTGGAGCTTCATTTTTTTTTAGTAACAAGCCCCTGTCGACTGACAAGACAAATTAATTGTCCTGTCAGTTCAGGTCTCACTAACCACTTCCGGGTCAATTGGCCCCTCTGTCGAAAAGTTCCTAAAGAACCAAAATTTGAAAATATGGTGTTTCAAGTCATAAATAGTATATTTTAATGGTGAGAACATCATAAAAGGGCTTAAATAAAAGCTCATAGCATATAATTGTGGGAACAAGTGTCATATTTCAAGAAAGTGTATGAATATTGTGTTTACACATGAGTGAAAGGGCATTAGTCATGGTGGGGCAGCACATGTCATCAAAAATGTAAATATTTCATATTTTTATTCGTTGCATTTTTGTGAGAAAACTAAACGGTGACCCCCATATTTTTGCAACAGGTTTGGATTCCTTAGATAAAATGCTTCGAAATGATACATGACATGAGACTCGCGTTAACCGTATATGTTGAGGGCAAAACTTTGAAATTGCCCGTTTTTGCCTTGAAGTGAATGGCAAGGTTATAACCGGTTATTGAGACCTCATGTGGAAAAGGATCTTGTCAATACTGCAAAGCTGAAAAATACATTCGTTGTCTAACATTCATCATGTTGTAAAAACATGCAGAAAATAACCCAACAAAGAAAAATAACCTACAATATTTTTGCATCGTTGTCACCAACAACAACTATAGAAAAGTAGCGGTTCAAGGGAAGTAACCAAAAGAGCACCTGTTTCATTCGGAATGTTATAGATTTTATGAAAAATCTTTATCTGCCGAAAAGATGACATCGGAAAAGTGTTTGACTTAAAGAGAAATTACACTGTCAATTAAAGATTTTTCTGGCTTTTTGTGTAAATAAAAATGGAAATGAACTCGTACAAGAAGAAATGTAAACAAAATGTAGCGGGATTTCTTGGGTATTTTCACCGGAAATAGCGTCAATAGATAAACAATCGTACTGCATTCCCTTACCGCTGACATGTGAAGAAAGACATTAAGATTGTCGATTTGTTTGACTCTTTATTTACCGTTTAGTGCTTGCAAAGACTTTAAATATTTTTTTTATTCTTTTGCAATAATCAAATAGAGTAGATTCTATAGATGCAATGGTTTTATGTAGACAATGGCATCAGCTACACCAGCAAATGATGAAGGCGAAATTAGTGTAAAACTGCATGTGAACGGTTGCATAAAAGAGGATGTTGGGCAGTCTGCAAGAGACAAAGTTGATGAGGGCTACCAAGGACCTCACGACTGGCGCAAAATTTTGAGACCAGTGGATGATGGAAATTTGAAATCGCCATCTGCAAGGTTAATAAAAACTTCATCATGATATACATTGTAAAAAGTCGTAAGATATTAAATGTTATATCGTCAAACATCCTATTTTCGACCCACTTAAGTATTCGACCTAAACGTGCTATTTCAACTAAAATTATGACGTCACAATCGACGCTTAGTAGGTCGAAAACCGGATAGACGAGGATGATATGCAATGTACATACTATGATGTTATTCACTTTCCTGAAATCTTGTAAATTTTTCCCACTTTTGTATTTCATGGACAAGAGTATGCCCTGTATTTGACAAAAGTCTTTTACAGAGGCAGTATTATTCATAGTCTAGGCTCGAGTCTAGGTTTTCAGATATCACTGAGACAGGTGCATCCTATTGAAGGGGATGGGTAGGAATGGGTCTCATCCCGCATTCCTGTGAAAATAAAATGCCAAATTCCGCTTCCCAAATTGGCAAATGACCATTCCCGCGTCTCGCTACATAAAAATCCCGAATTCCCATCATTTTAATGGCTATATTCCGAATTCCTGTTAAATAAATAAGCTTTTCCCGTTGTTCCAAAAAAAATTCCTACCGACCCTCATTGAAGGGCAACAAGAACAAAATGTAACATTTAATAAGTTGTGGATTTTCACTGCATCAATTCTATTTGTAGAAGTAAATTACATTGACTGAATAAACATATTTGATATACTGAGTGACTGACCATATAGGTATAATGCTTTGTCAATGAAGTCAACAATATGTTTCCAAAGAAATTGTTCCATACTGAAGAAAGCATCGATTCATCCAAAGCAATCAACATTTGCTTAATAGTTAAAATCATCCTTTTGCGGATGATTTGTACCTAAAATCCACCTCAATACTGATGCAATATAATCACAAAAATAGTAAATTTAATTGACATAAACGCAATATAATGATTTCGGTGAGAATCATGAAAATGCTTGCCATAGGCTAACATTTTCACGTGTTTCTAAGTGTTGTCCTTGTACATGTACATGATTGCATTTATGTCTAGTCAGTGAACTGTTAAAGTTTATATATAAGTTTAAGTTTGTCTGTTACAAACAATGTCATTGGTCTTTTTGGAGTATGTAGATACAGCTTCAAATTCAATGTAATTGGTATGCAAAAAGCAGTGTCATGAAAAATATTGTATACCTAGGCCACGGTTTTTATATTTTTAGTTAAATATGAAAATTTCAGTCATTGATCATTGGTAGGAAGACGAAAAAAATAAAATGAAATAAAAATCTTGATGGATCGTTGATCTTTTTTTCAAATATCAAAGTTATTCAAGATTGTGATCACTGGTGTTTTTAAAGAAGGTCTCTTCAATTATAATAATGTTGGAAATAGATAAATAAGAATTGAAGTACAAATAAAACTGCACAAAGTAAGGATTCTTAATCAATAATGCATACATTTTTTTTTTTGCATAAAAAAATACAGGGTCAGAGGGAATAAAAAAATAAATACTGAGCACTTTTCAATTTTATTTTTTTCCTATTTGACAAAATTTAGGGTCGGTTGTAAAACTAAAAATAAAAAATAATGGCCCGATATAAAACAGATCACTAGAGAACTTGCATATAAGTTGCTGGAACTATCATACGAAGAGATTGAAAAACCATGCATAGTTTTTCGTGATTGATATACATCTAAATCTGTCTCTCGATTACATAGATGACTTGATATTGATTGAAATTCTTTATAATACAAAATTTTGTGGGTCAATATTAGAGGATGATAGATGGATACCTTACTAGTACATGTGTGTATCAGGGATGGGGTAATCAGTTATCTTAATCGATTGTAATCAATTACCTTTTCTTTAGTAATACACATAATCAGTAATCATTGAATTTTATGAATACAATTAATCAAATGGAATCGATTACTGAGTGAAAAAGTGCTGTAACCATGATTATTTTCTTTGATTACATTTTTAAAATGTATTATAATATGGATTCTTTTGAAATGTTTACCCTTTTTGCATTACATGCATGACATGTATCACTCATATTGAGTAAATTCCTTTTTCACTGCTATCATGTAGAAATACATATAATTTAATTTTACAATTTTCATAAAAACTGTTGTAATATTTTTTGCAAATGGGCATAATGTCGAAATATTAAATGATGAAACAGTTCTTGAATATACATGTAAAGTATTTAATCAAAGTCAAAAGTTATTTGTTCTTGTTTGATTCATTCTTTTTTTAAGAAATCAAATTACACATACATTTTTTGCCAGAGAAACAAGCTTTACCCCTTAAATCTAAACTACTTTTTATTTATTTGTAAATTATATCCTAATATTAACAGATTGCAAAAGTAATAACTACATACATTTTGTAAATAAAGTAAAATGCTGTAAAAACATAATTAGGTGCTATTGTTTGGAATTAGCTTCTAAAGGCTATACAACTGATTTGTCAAATTAAAATTTGTTGTAAAATTTTATTTAACTGCAAATAAATTATTCTGGCGAAGGACATTTTAGCGAAATTTGTTTTGATCCTGAAGGACATTTTAGCGAGAGAAATGTGTACATTTTAGCGAATTAAAATTACGTTACGGTATCTGTAAAATATCGATGGACAATTTAGGGAATCATAATTCAATATAATCATGATAA
Source organism: Modiolus philippinarum (assembly GCA_002080025.1). Classification (NCBI taxonomy): domain Eukaryota; kingdom Metazoa; phylum Mollusca; class Bivalvia; order Mytilida; family Modiolidae; genus Modiolus; species Modiolus philippinarum. Next base: position 70,233 of record MJUU01024242.1, read on the forward strand.
TGAATTAATAGATATGTGATCTTAATGATATAAAAATGTGAACTTTATATTCAAAATTCTAATATGACGTCCTTTAATCGCCTTGTGTCCATAACCGTGGTAAAATCCGCATATACTCTTGGGTATTGTCATGACAATCAACGGTACTTCTGATAACATCATAGACAGTTTGACGACAATTTTTGCAGCATCCTAGAACAAAACGTCGTACTGTACGGGGTAAGATGGCTGTTTCACCTATGAATACAAATATGAATTCATTTCTTCTTTACCCTGTAAGTGTCATATTAGAATCGAAATAATTCACGGGAGCGTGAATATATGTTGATTTTACCAAGGGTTTACCCTTTGTGCCTATATTTTACCCCTCGCAAAGGCTCAGGGTAAAATATTTGCCATAAAAGGCCAACCCGTAGTAAAATCTCCATATATTCACGCTCCCGTGAATTATTTCTTAATTAATTGTATCATACTGAGGCTGGAAAGAGTTTTGTAGACAATTTAATGCGTGTTTCTCTAAACAGAGCTATTGGAATTCTCAAAAGTACCCTAATGAAGAAAGCGCGAGGGAATATTTTTAGAGATCTTGTTTTCAAGTACAAGACGAAAACCGAGATATAAATTCATTACTTCTTTACCCTGTAAGTGTCATATTAGAATCGAAATAATTCACGTGAGTGTGAATATATGTTGATTTTACCACAGGTTTGCCCATTATGACTATATTTTACCCTCGCATACGCTCAGGGTAAAATATTTGCCATAAAGGGCCAACCCGTAGTAAAATCTCCATATATTCACTCTCCCGTGAATTATTTCTTAATTAAATGTATCATACTGAGGCCGGAAAGAGTTTTGTAGACAATTTAATGCGTGTTTCTCTAAACAGAGCTATTGGAATTCTCAAAAGTGCCCTAATGAATATAGCGCGAGGGAATATTTTTAGAGGTCTTGTTTTCAAGTACCAGACGAAAACCGAGATATAATGCCTTACTGTCTAACATTTGTTGTGGTTATATTGTGCTTTCGATTCATTGCATTTTTAGCTCACCTCACGTTGTGAGGAGGGCTTATGTGATACCCCTAGAGTCCGCGTCGGCATCTGTGTCCAGTTAGGAAAGAATGGTTAAGGTCCATTCCTGCTTACTGACATGCCCCACATCAACCGTATTGGTATGCCTGATGCATTTTGGGATGATGAGTGGAATCCATGCTTCGGATGCTGTCTCTGACCTACATTTTACGCATGAGAGACTTGGTTAGGTAGAATGGTTAAAGTCCATTCCTCCTTACTGACATGGCCCACATCAACCATATTGGTATGTATGATGCATGTTGGGATGACAACAACAATGCATGCTTCGGATGCTGTCTGTGACCTACATTTTACGCATGAGCGACTTGGTTAGGTAGAATGGCTAAAGTCCATTCCCAATTACTGATATGACCTACATCAACCATATTGGTATGGCTGATGCATTTTGGGATGACAACAAAAATGCATGCTTCGGATGCTGTCTCTGACCTACATTTTACGCATGAGCAACTTGGTTAGGTAGAATGGTTAAAGCTCATTCCCGCCTACTGACATGTCCCTTAGCAACCATATTGGTATGTATGATGCAGTTTGGGATGAAAACAACAATGCATGCTTTGGATGCAGTTTGTAAACTACAATTTATGCATGACTTAATCTGTTCAAAAGAATGATTATAGTCCATTCCTGTTTACTGACATGTGCAACATGTGACATTGCTGCACAACGAGGTGAGCTTATCAGGCTGTGGCTGCTTTCTATGTTTTAAAAATTTTATTAATCTGTTGAACTAGTGATTCGTTTTAAAATGGTCACCATTAAACAACATTAAAAATAATCCGGACCAAAATCTTTCTTCCACCTCCCCAGCAGGGAGCAACATGCAAAGCAAGGAGAACGGAGAACAGAGGAGGCATTGACAATATCTTTGTCGCTAAAATGTCCATCAATTTTTTCCGATTTCGCTAAAATGTCCTTTCAAAGTTTCGCTAAAATGTACACATTTTTGTTGCTAAAACGTACAGGTTTTTTTTCTCTAAAATGTCCACCCATTTCGCTAAAATGTCCATTGACGAAATTATTCCTGCAGTCATTCAAATTATTTTTGACACCTCAATTATTTTAAGGGTATCATTAATACTAATTAGAGTTACATAAAAATGTCATTATTGGTAATTATGGTTATTGATTGTTAAATTGTCATTAAGAGCAACAAAAACAAAATATGAACTGTGGGATGTTGAAGTCATGCTTAATGATTTTTGTTATAACAATCCTGAAAAACTGTACAATACATGTACTTAAAATGTTTCTGCTAGGTATTTCTATAAATCAATTTGCTAAAATATGTCATTCATCACTTCTGCCAACTTAATAATTCATTTCTTTAATTCATGTTTGGAAAAACATATTTGAGGTAATCATGTGTAATCATGCTGTAATCATGATTACTGGGAAAAAGTAATTACATATAATTGATTACTCATGAAATTTTGAGTAATCATGATGTAATTGATTACATTTTAAAGTAATCAACCCCAACCCTGGTGTGTATTGGAAATAAAATGTGATGAAGCAGGTTACATTGTTACCAGTATCACAAGTAGTTATATAAGAAATTTAATTCAAAAAACTATTATTCAAGAATTAAAAAAAAGTCATATTTAAGTCAAAATAAGTAAAAATCTTAGTGATTTCAAATTTATTTTTGTAAGTGTACTGTTACAAATTTTGAAAGTTGAAATGCTGTAAATTTTCTAGATTGAGGGTGTGAAGTATATTGTGAGGTGGGTCATGAATCTTCACGTAGAATATTTTTTATTTGGATGTCTGTATTATTTTGCAGACAGTCTACCGATAGTTAAGATTTATTCTGATACTATGATTTCAAATAATGCATGTGCAGTATATGTATGATACATAACAAAATAAAACATTCATATATAAATATATTAATTTGGTAGCTTGTTAAATTTACAAGCTGTATAAATTGCATGTCAACTATTTAGCAAATGGGTTGATGGTTGCAATTCAAATACATTTTATTTAAATGTATAACAGACAGCTTAAATTCATCTGAATAGTTTAAACTCTATATATTGGTCTTTATTTTTATTCCCAGTTTATTTTTTTATTTTTTGATATTTCAGGGATATATACCTCAGCTATTTGTTGAGCTTAAAAAATCTATATGTCACTGTTTGATTAAGAGAGATATTTTATATATTTATGAAATGGGCAATATTTACATGAAAAGGGAGCTAATTCACGGGAAAGTGTATGTCAATCTGTAATGACATCACATAGAAAAGGCCAATAAAGGAATGTTCCAGCTTGAAAATCAAGTCAATTCTGCACCCGACTTGTGTTTCGAATATATGCCAATCGAATATGCCGTGTATCATGTATTAGTGTAGATCTACCTTAAGTTTATCATCGAATAAGTCATAAACATTTCATAGGGTTGTCATCTCCATACAAGGCCTAAAAATTTAGGGTAAAATAGTTTGTAAAGTCAGGTAGGGTAGGTAGGGTATTTTTTAAAATATTTTTTTTTACATTGTAGTAATTGGGGAGTAATTCTGACTTTAACAGTGCATGTTGTAAAATAGGCAAAAAAATTAGGGAAGTCATAAGATTTTAGGTAGGATCAGGTTACCCTATATCAAGGCCATCACAGCCAATGCTATGACAAGAAAAAGTTTAGAGGAACGTCTATATATGATTTGGAGGAACCTTGAAAAATGATAAACAAAGCTTTTTTTGGTGCCTTGCTATTTTTTAAAGCACAAATTAAAAAATCTAAGAATGTCATAATACCCTCGGACGATTCCCTTGTAATGTTAAAAAATATCTTCTCAATTTATTGTCTAATAACCAATGTAGAAGGTTTGGCAATCGGAGTCGGAAAATTAGTATCTGACCCCCTCTTACATGCCAAATGCTCTAGAGTCGCGAATTAATGACAGAACGAAAAACATGTTTTTCTTAGAATGGTTTGATGACATTCTTAATTTAATAAAATCTATCTTTCATAACATTGCACGACACCAAAAAAGAGCTTTGTTTACCATTTTGTAACATTTGTCTAAATCATATCCAGACGTTCTTCTAAACTTTTTCTCCTAATAGCATTGGCTGTGATTTAGATTGATTGGTGGCCGTGTATATAGACAAATTCTTATTTGGGGAGCTTATATCAAGGATGTATGTACATGATATCCTTGCTTATATTTAGTGAATTGGACATCTTTTTGGAAAATTTAAGTTTCAGATCCAGAGGTTTACGATTGCAATAGGCTTGCCCAAGCCCTCAGCTATCAACTTTCACCATCAGATTAACATTTACTAGTACCCTAGTAACCCTAGACAAAAACCTTAAGAGCCAGCTTAAATATATAGTAGTAGTTGTTAGCTCACCTGGCCTAAAAGGCCATGCGAGCTTTTGCCATCACTATTCGTCCGTTGTCTGTCTGTCTGTCCGTCAGCAATTTCAAAAATCATCACCAGGGTATGGCTTCTCAAAATTGTGTTCGATTAGTCAACTGGTCAAACAACATGGCCGCCATTGCTAAAAATAGAACATAGGGGTAAATTGCAGTTTTTGGCTAATAACTCGAAAACCGTTACAGATATCAAAAATATGACGAAGTGAAAATGATCAGCATGATGAGATCTACCCACTTTGCGATTTTGAAGAAAATCTGAAAACCCATCTTGGAGTTATAGCCCTTTTTCCGTTAAATTTTCAAAATTTTTGCATTTTTTATTTTTGATTTTAAAAAGTGTAACTGATAGAGGTCAAGTGTGAATTGCAAAAATGTTCAGCATATCAAGATCTATACCCACCCTGAAATTTTGAAGAAAATCCATAAACCTTTGTGGGAGTTATTGTCCTTTTTAGCTTTTCCATCACTATGCGTCCGTCGTCCGTCCGTCTGTCAACAATTTCAAAAATCTTCTCCTCTGAAACCACTTGGCCAAATGTAACCAAACTTGGCCTGAATCATCACCAGAGTATGGCTTCTCAAAATTGTGTTCGATTAGGCGGTAGGTCAAACAACATGGCCGCCGTTGCTAAAAATAGAACATAGGGGTAAATTGCAGTTTTTGGCCAATAACTCAAAAATCGAAATTTTGAAGAAAATCCATAAACCCTTGTAGGAGTTATTGCCTTTTTTTCACCGAATTTTTTAAATTTTCGTATTTTTCATCTAGTATTTCCAAAACTATAGAAGATGAAGGTTAAGTGTAAATTGATGAAATGTTTGCCATGCTGTGGCAACTTCAAAACTGATGTTGAAAATTGTTCCTTGACCGCCATTTTCAAAATGGACGCCAAAAAAGGCGGGAAAATTCAACATTGTCCGATTTCAATGAAATTTAGTTTCCAAATAGATCTTGATGTTGCGAGTTCAAAACCAGTGTTGAAAATTGTTCCTTGACAGCCATTTTCAAAATGGCCGCCAAAATAGGCGGGAAAATTCAACATTGTCCGATTTCAATGAAATTTGGTTTCCAAGTAGATATTGATGTTGCGACTTCAAAACCAAAATAAATTGTTCGTTGACCTCCATTTTCAAAATGGCCGCCAAAAAAGGAGGGAAAATTCAACATTGTCTGATTTCAATGACATTTGGTTTCCAAATAGATCTTAATGTTGCGAGTTCAAAACTGGTGTTGAAAATTGTTTCTTGACCACCATTTTCAAAATTGCCGCCAAAAAAGGAGGGAAAGTTCAACATTGTCCGATTTCAATGAAATTTGGTTTCCAAGTAGATATTGATGTTATGACTTCAAAACCGAAGTTGAAAATTGTTCATTGACCGCCATTTTCAAAATGGCCGCCAAAATAGGCAGGAAAATTCAACATTGTCTGATTTCAATGACATTTGGTTACCAAAAAGATTTTGATGTTGCGAGTTCAAAACCGGTGTTGAAAATTGTTCCTTGTCCGCCATTTTCAAAATGGCCACCAAAAAAGGCAGGAAAATTCAACATTGACTGATTTCAATGACAATTGGTTTCCAAATAGGACTTGATGTGGCAACTTCAAAACTGATGTTAAAAATTTTTCGTTGACCGCCATATTTAAAATGGCTACCAAAAAGGCGGGAAAATTCAACATTGTCCGATTTCAAAGAAATTTGATTTCCAAATAGATATTGAAGTTGCGACTTCAAAACCGATGTTGAAAATTGTTTGTTGACTGCCATTTACAAAATGACGTCTCGACTTCAAAACTGGTGTCGAAAGTGGTCCTTAGCAAGAACGTTTTTTATAAAAAAATCCCAACAAAGAAATATAATAAAACATGATCAGACTTTTAAAACAGTGTAAGATATTGGAGGTGTTCGACCTACGAAAGTTTGAGAAACTGAAGATCAACTGTATAACTTACATTGTTACCTTGATTGTGGCAACTGAAAACCAGGTGAGCGATACAGGCTCCTGGGAGCCTCTGGTTTTCACCGAATTTTTAAAATTTTCTTATTTTTCGTCTTTTATTTCCAAAACTATAGAATATGAAGGTTAAGTGTAATATGATGAAATGTTTGCCATGCTTTGGCGACTTCAAAACTGGTGTTGAAAATTGTTGGGTGACCGCTATTTTCAAAATGGCCACCAAAAAAAGGCGGGAAAATTCCACATTGTCTGATTTCAATGAAATTTGGTTTCCAAATAGGAATTGATGTCGCAACTTCAAAACTGATGTTAAAACTTGTGCGTTGACTGCCATTTTCAAAATTGTGCTATAAAAGGCAGGAAAATTCAACATTGTCCAATTTAAATGAAATTTGGTTTCCAAATAGGTATTGATGTCGAAGCTTCAAAACCAATGTTGAAAATTATTCATTGACTGTTGTTTTCAGAATGGCCACCGAAAAAGGCGGGAAAATTCAACATTATCTGATTTCAATTAAATTTGGTATCCAAGTGGATACTGATGTCACTACTTCAAAACCAGAGTTGAAAATTGTTTGTTGACTGCCATTTTTGACTGAAGATCAACTGTAAAACTTACAATAAAATTGATTGTGGCAACTGAAAACCAGGTGAGCGATACAGGCTCCTGGGAGCCTCTGGTTGGAATTCCTTGAGAAACTTACCAAATTTCAATTTAATTTTTTTAACTTTAAAATGTGACATGATGATGGACTGCCATCCATTTGTTGCATTGCTGTGCTTAGTGGACAATTTACAGTATCTTAGTCATATTTGGGTTCTAATATTTTCAAATCTGTTTGAAATGTTGGACTTGTTCTATACTTTCGTCCAAAGCAAAACATAAGATTGTGAAAAGCGTTTGGAACTTAGGGTAAATACAGTGTTTCAAATTGACAGAAAAATAGGGTCATTGAAATTGATCAATAGCTACTGTAAATTAATGAATGTTAAGTGGGAAGGTGTAAAAAGTAGGCTTATCAAAGTGTGACTGGTCATTGTCCAGTCTCTAATTATCAGGATACTGTTGCTATTGATCAATTTCAATGGACCTATTTTTCTATCAAATTGTAAAAAAGATTAGCTGCTTGGAAGAATTTTGGTTTTAGGTCTCCCTTGAAACACTGCAATATTTGCAAAACTTCCAACTGTGAGAACAGCAATGCTTCAGACTTTGAGAACAGCAAAATTTCAGACTGTGTGAACATGTCTTTATGTGATTTTTATTATTGTTAAAACAGGTATTTTATGTTCTCTGTTTACAAAACATAGTAATAAAAGGGACATTGCTACTGTCTTATAAATTTAATATTACTAGTAAACGTATTATGAATTACATATATAAATTTCTAATGTCTTGTTGCACAGGATACTGATTGCATTACATTTGATATATATTTAGGTCTGATACCAATGAGGACGAAAGACTAGCTACAAACTTAAGTGTAACAGAATCAGATGACAAGTATACAGCCCTTTTATGTTGTACCACTCCAATACACTCCTTTAACACTTCACTTCTATAACATTGTAGTTTGGTAGATCACAGTTTACAGTTTGTTTTCAATTAAGATCACATCATTTTTTATGAGTGTACACTGTATTTTCATGCATTTGATTAGAACACCCTGTTCCTTGAGTGTACACTTGTCTTTATGCACTTGATCATTCTTTATAAGTGTACAATTAATTGTCTCAATGCATTTGATTAGAACACACTATTTTATGAATGTGCACTTTGATTCTATTTGAAATGTTTCATCTTATGCATAATATCATTCAAATCATAGCGTTATGGTTGCTAGAAATCATTTTGCAATGTGCACACTCATATTTTTATGTATTATTCATTTGTCTAATAGTCAAGTGATATGTACTTTGAATTTTTTTTTGGGGGGGGGGGGGGAGAATTATAGGAAATGCATGTGGTGATAGTATTTTCATACCAAGGTCAAGTGACCATCGAAAGAAAAAAAATTAAGTTTTAATGGAAAAAGGGAAACTGTAAACAAAGGATTAGTATTTCATTATCTTTCTGCTTTGGCTTAGATATGAAATCTGCATTCTATTTAATATATATTCCAGTTTCCTTTTTGCTTAGAAAAAACAGCTAATGTACATACCTATACTTATTTATTTGAGCAATAAAATAGGTTTACTTCAAATTTTGTTCGTACGTCATTGATTGAAAATGCTTTATCTATATGTTTTGCGTAACATTGCTTTAGCAGTTTATGTACATCAGGTGAAATCTTTCTATTGTAACTGTCCTGATGATGCAGCACTAACCTACAAAACATGTCGACTTGATAAAATAATCAACGTGCAGTAACTTGGATGGTGTTATTTTGGTGTTTTAAGACAGCCACAGGATACCAAGGTATCCATCCAAGCTACTATGCCAGCTAGTCCCGTTCGAAGGTGTTTGCACTGCCAATTTCATGTAAAATAGATAATCAGACCATCACTTGTATGATATGTGTTTTTGTGCGATGATGACCTTAAATACAACCTTTTCATTGGCTCAAGTTGTTATTTTAACTATCGATATCAATGTAAAAATCTGTAAGGTGGATGCAAAAATCCAGTTTTATGAATGAAAAATTGTTTTTAAAGGTTATAGAAAAAGAATGAATGTTTTTATATCTAATGGGAAAACACGTCCCTTGACCTTTATAAGATGTTTTTATTGGTTTAAAATGAAACATACGATAAACACGTCAGATGTGTATACACACAGCGGAAGCACTTTATATATAAATAGGTCATTTAAAGTTTACATAGGTACAAGTGAAAAAGTGATGTTCGTTAAAGTATTAAAACATTACGTTTATAAATTTTCCAAGTCAGTAATGTATTTACTCTTTTGAGTATCAATATTAGTGCTTAATATTCGTGATTGGTGTTATATAATTATGAATTAAATTATAATGGTAATTATTTAGGTTACACTTGTCCCCATTCATAGTTACAAAAAATCAATAATGAGTTGTTGTAGTGTGTATTTAAATGGTGTAGGTAATGTATTGTAGCATAAAAAATACAAAGAACGACATTTGTTTGTTCGAAACTTCGCACAAATTAATTATCAAGCTCAATTTGGCCAGTTATAGTGAACTTATATAAAAGGTGTCCTGGAAGCGGTCTTCTTTTAAGAAGTTTTTACGCCTTTTAAATCGCAATAACTTGCCAAATGTGCTTGATAATATATAATATGAGTCCTACTTTGAACTAGACAATGGTACTATATGGCTTGATTAGAAACTAGAACATTAACAGCCATGGCAATTGCTGTGGTGAAGTTGCTACTTAGATCAACATCCATATAATAATTAGCAAGGCATTATGTATAAATTGTACAAAACAAGACTGAACAGTAAATTGCTGGTACAATGTGGCAAAATTAAAAATGTCGCCTATATATCAATTTGATAATGTTTTCTTATTATCCTGTAATGTGTTAAGTATCAAGTGATAATTTATACTTAATAGAAAGTCTGTAAATCCAATATGTACATAGCTTATGAATGAAGTTACAGCAGATCAATTCTCTATCAGGGCACATATTTCAATTTATGTAAGAAGGCTTAAATTTTGAGTCAGAGTCCCTAACTGCCTGAAGATTACGTTTATCAAAAAAAAAAATAAATAAATTGTTACATATCTCCCCTAACAAACAGTGACCTTCATATTTTTTGTTAGAATTCATATCTCCCTCTTTAATATCATGACATTTATAAATTCCTTTCAGCTTGATTTTTCCTGAATTTGCTATGAAAAATGGCATATTGTATTTCTTTGTTAAATCCTTGAAAATTTTAGGTAAGAATGAAATCAGTGATTTCTCCCATTTTCACCAATAAATTAGACATGTTAGATTGAGAGTGAACTTTTAAACTAATGAACATTAATTACTAAGTAAATTTCTGTGAATAATTTCCTGTCATTTTGTATTTTCTGAGTATTCTTGAAATTTCATGGGAGAAATTGATTGTAGTTCTGCAGCCATTTCATAATGTATAGATATTACTTCACTCTTGATATAAGAATATTTTTTGTAACAATATGTTCGCTAAAGCTTGCATATTAAAACTAAAAATTTATTATCTTGAGTGAAATACATTTGAACCACTTCTGAATGTATTTCCACCAAATTCCATGATGTCTATAACAGGATCACCACCTTGTACACATACTGTAAAGCGGGAAATTTTCGCTTGAAGTCAATGATCAACAATTTGGCAGCGCGAATTCAAAACTGTGCAAACTAAAATCCTGTCAATTTACCGCGAAATAAAGACCGCGAAAATGTCCCAGTTTACAGTACTGTTTTTATTTGTTTTATTGAATACAGGTACATGTAAAAAAATAATAAATAAATACTGATATAATTAGAGTATATCTAATATAAATAAGATTAAGCAACCTTCAAATTGAAGGCTTTTTATATCACTGCTACAGCCAGGGTTGTCTTCACTTTGTGTCTGTTTTATGTATGTCTATTGTTAACTTTTAAGGCTCCTAATAGCCTTTTTGGTTATTACTCTCTTTTTTGTGATAGAACTCAGCCATATTTGCTTTATGCTAACTCTTATTAGGTGCTGAATCTTGTCACTGTAATCATATAGGCATATTGCTTTTAACAACAACCTTTTTTCTGATATTTTAAAGTTTTATTCATACTATTGATGTATTAATACTTCATTTGCAACATACAACATATATTATTTTCATTGATTTTTATTAATGTGTATCTTATATCAACATAAGTTTTCTTTCAATGATTTATGCACTTTTGCTTTATTTTATACATTATGCCTTGTTGCATGATTTTCATTATGAATTCATCATTCATTGTCATATTAAAACTATAAAAATTGTTTATATCCCTTAAAGTTTTTTTAAATTTAGTTTATTTAGTATATTTATTGTTATTTTTCAGAGCTATCAAAGATAGTAGAAAAATTCACAATGAAGATTCTAAACTCAATGAGAAACCAAAAAGAGTTCCATCATGGAAAAGACATTTGATAGAAAAGAAGAAGAATAAATCTGGAAGGGTAATCTTGTAGTTGTCAGAGCTCTTAAATGTAAAATCAGTTTGTTAGATATATAGAATCTATGCTTGACAATCAGTAATGATCATATTTCTACAGTCAAGAGTGCTCAACATATCAAGTATGAGCTTCAGTAAGAACTCTAATATTTAACCATGTTGACAGTAGAAATATGATAGTGATTCTAAAATATAGATTTTGTTTCTCTAACTTGACATTGACATTATGGAGAATTTTAAAAATGACGATTTACAAGAGATTTCAAATAAATAAACAGGACACGTATTAAATTGTCATAGACGCAAGAAAAAGTAAATAAACAATGAAAGGATATGGAGTAAATGCACATGAGATAAAGTATCTACAAATACATAGTAAACAATACAATGTAATAATGCTTTTATCCTGTTTATTGTTGATCGTTTCATGCATTTGTTTAATTTTCTTTGTCAGAAAATTTTAATTCACTGCAGCAAACAAGAAACAAATTTGGGTGCAGTGCAACAAATTTTTCAAATTGAACTTAAACTAAGTCTTTGTAATAGAAATTCCCTGCCTTATATTTTGTACTGTCTTTCCTGTGCTAAATTACACCACATATTTCTTTTCTGAATTCAAGATCTCCGCCTACATGTACCTGCCTAAAAAAATCAAATGGTTTCTGCTGAAGGGTAAAGTGTTATAAATAATTCTTACATATTTATTGCATTTTATATTTGGTTCTTATATAACATGTTTTCAAATGTATGTATGTAGTAGTATTTCATTGTAGCAATATTAGAACAATTTCTGACTACATGTACCGGTATTTATGAAATTTAATGTAAAAATTATATATTTTTTTAATATTTTAGCTGGTACGAAATGGTAGTGGAGCAGGCACACAGGTATATCTTTGTATATAGTTATCCATTTTCTCCATTTCCATTCTTCAAGGAAGTATTTTCTGAAATATTGAAACTATTTATTTTTGATAAGAGAAAAGTTCATGTCTTTCAAAGAAAATCATGATTATTAATGACATTAATTAAAACTATCAGTTTGATTTTGTTTTACTCCTACACTTTTTTAGCTCACCTCACAAAGTGAGGGGATCTTATGTGATACCCCCAAAGTCAGTGTCTGCATCTGTGTCTGTTGTCCGTGTCTGGTTAGGAAGAATGGTTAAAGTCCATTCCCGCTTACTGACATGCCCCACATCAACCATATTGGTATTTATCATGCATTTTTGGACGACACCTACAAGGCATGCTTTGGATGATGTCTGTGACCTACATTTTATGCATGAGCGAATTGGTTTTGTAGAATGGTTAAAGTCCATTCCGGCTTACTGACATGCCCCACATCAACCATATTGGTATGTATCATGCATTTTGGGATGACAACAACATTGCATGCTTCTAATGGTGTCTGTGACCTACATTTTACTGATGAGCAACTTGATAAGTTAGAATGGTTAAAGTCCATTCCTGACATGCCCCACATCACGATATTTGTATGTATAATGCATTTTTGGATGACAGCTGCAATGCATGCTTGGAATGCTGTCTGTGACCTACCTTTTATGCATGAGGGATTTGGTTAGGTAGAATAGTTAAAGGCCACTCCCGCTTACTGACATGCCCCACATCAATCATATGGGTATGTATGATGCACTTTGGGGTGACAGCTGTGATGAATGTTTCAGATTCTGTCTGTGACCTACATTTTATGCATGAGCGTAATTATAGTCTGTTCCTGTTAACTTACATTTTTAATATGTGACAATACTCTGCAATGAGGTTAGCTTAGCAGGCTGTGGCTGCTTTCTATGTTTATGTGTTTGTAAAACAAAAAAAATACTCATAAATTTTATTTTTTTCTTTAACCTTTACTGACAAAGTTGAAAATGTGGTTATTTTGCATCTTTTTCATCACACTTTCCAGAACCCATATGCTTATTTGAAGTACTATGCTATTGAATATTGTATAACTTGACATTTAACACAAGTTATGTTAGAATAAAATTAAAGCATCTGTACTTACATGACTAATGATAGCCACTTTTCATTGTATTATAACATCTAATATAAACATATAATTTATAATATGATTTATTTATGATTCATAATTTTATAAAACTTATATTGATATCTTGAGTTTCATGTACTTTAAAATGAATGAAAATGATATTTATTTTTATTGTAGGATGGGGCCAGTGGTGGTATTCTTCGTAAAAAATCATTTACCAGAAACATTGATTCAACATTTAAACAACAAGTCGTAAACAGTAACAGTGTTGCACAGAGTAATTCATTTAGAAGACGTATCTCACCTTCAAATTCTGTAAGTATATTCTAATACTCCATATTTATGGTTACATTTGATTCTCCAACTGTAACTATTTGTTTGGCCATCATAAACAATGCTGTTGTTGTTAAAGAAACTGGCACAAGACTAGGAGTGGATATTTTCCTCTCAATTTCTAAAACCAAGTTCTCTTGCAAAGTACTGCAGATGATGAATATGAAGAGACTAGTTGACATGTTTTATCAGTATCTTGAAACTTCCAAGTTGGAATTATGCAGTCTACAAACATCAAAGTGAAGAAATTGTTGTAAACATGTACTTAAGAAATAGCATTTAGGGGGTAATTTTCACGAGGCTCTGATTTTTGCTTTATTCGCAAGGTTAATTGAAGCAGGAAAATCAAACTCACAAAACTGAAGTCAGTACAACTCATACCTGCCAACTATCCCTATTTATTGGGGGTTTCCTCCATAAGAATATCAAATTTGAAATTTTTCAGAGATCAGTTATTTCTTCCTTACTAATCAAAACAATCATTTGATTACTGCATGAGGATTGTAATCTCATAAATCTGCTAAAAATAACAAAAAGTGGATTTGAAGCCCCCTTTTATTGGTTAAATGGTATGCCTGGAGTTGCTTCACATGTGAAAAAAAAACTATGTCGAGCAGTTTCAAAAGTTGACAGGTATGACAACTTCATACATGTCTGTCCCTTAACCCAATTTTACATTCGTGAAATTGATGACTGCTTAAATTTTATATTCCTCTTTTGGGAACGAATCATAAATTTTGGAAATTTCTTCTTTCAGGAAAGAATCACTTTGGCAATCACAAAAATAACCCCCTAAACGGTATTATATCTAACAAAAATTATTTTGATATTGTTTCATTTTTATTTTTTTTTTTTATTTTTAGTTCAACAAACAGAATCAAGGTGTTAGCCAGTTAACTAAGAACAGAATTGAAAAGGTACAGAGGGCCAGATTATATTTATTACAACAAAATGGACCAAATTCATTTTTAATTGGTGGAGATTCCCCAGACCATAAATTTAGAGTTATCATTGGGCCGCAGGTAAGTTTTGTCTTGATCTGAATAATGCATTAGAAATTATAGTGTAAATTTATAAATGATTACATTTCTTATTGCCATCATTAAAAAATAAATTGATTGGTCATGTTGATTGCAATTTTTATGAATATGAAAAAATCACAGGTAAATTTTCACATGAAACAATGCAATGAATTTTACATAAATACTACATAGGATTCTGAAATGCAAGGTAGAAAAGTTTTATAAAGATTCCTCATTAGACACAATTTTCAGAACACATTTATTGTCCATTGTGTAAGACCTTACCGGTCTACTGGTTCCTATTGTGTAACCAATTTAACAATTTGAGGAAGCTGTACCAATTATTTTTTGAGCAACTGGTATTGCTGGACTACAACATAGATTGGAAAAAGTTTTTGGTGGGTTGCTTTTGTTAACTAATCAACACAATCAGGATCCTTTTGAATTGTCCAACAATACTATTGTATATCAATCTGTTATGGCCTGGGGAGGTTTTTACCTTGATCTGTTGATGAAAATAGGGACTATACATAGTTTGCATTTAATGAAAAATATCATACTTTATTAAAATTCTTAAAATTACATAATTCAAAAATAAATATTGCAGTATAAATAATGGGAATTTGAATTAATTGTCATTTTTTTCTTTCATTAATTAAATAGATTTATCTGTCTATAAGGTAATACTTTATCAAGGTAAAAACCTCCCCAGGCCATAACAGATTGATATACAATAGTATTGTTGGACAATTCAAAAGGATCCTGATTGTGTTGATTAGTTAACAAAAGCAACCCACCAAAAACTTTTTCCAATATATGTTGTAGTCCAGCAATACCAGTTGCTCAAAAAAATAATAGGTACAGCTTACTCAAATTGTTAAATTAGTTACACAATAGGAACTAGAAGACCTGTAAGGTCATACACAATGGACTATAATGAAAAGCAGTAATACAATGTATATGAATTCTCAGCATGTGTTGATAATACAGAATTTATTTTGACAGTGTAGTAACCAACAAGACATGCTTCTTTGTACTATGAAAAATCTTTTGATAATTTGCAATAATTCTTTTGTGCCCTTGGAAATAAAACAGTCAGTTTGAAATCAAGTTTGGTTTCTATTGTATATATATTGCATGCAGCCAGGGATGGGGTCGATTACTTTTGAATGTAATTGAATACATTACAATTACTTTGCTTTGAAAATGTAATCAATTACATTACAATTACAGCATTTTTTATTTGTAATTGATTACAATACATTACTTTCCTCTGTTGTAATCATGATTACTAGTGATTACTTATGAATACATATGTCTTTGAAAGATACAGGTGCCTGTTGAAACAGAGATCATTGCTTAAACATACATTTGCGCTTTCCATACAAAGGTCATTTAATAAAATTTGCTGCCAAAAGCTTAACTGAATTTTTTCTTATCTTTTGATAAGTAGGTCAAAATTGTTCAATTACAAATGCTTCATTCTAAGCATTTTATATTTTAAGTGTAATTTTTCAACTAATGCCAGATACTTATGTTGGAAATAATGGAGAGGTATCAGTTTTTACAATAATATCGCAGTGGTTATAATATGTTCATTTTGGTGAAATGATATTTTCTTTTCATGGTTGATACAACAGTATTTTCATTAAAGCTGCGTCTTTTCCGACTTGGAAATGATATATTACTCAGTGTTTCTCTATTAACAAAAAAAACTTGGTTAAGAAATTGTTTTGAAATTATTGTTAAAATCTGGCAATAATTGTTTATCCAGTATTTACACTAATTAGTATTGACAATTTATTTTTTGTTTATTTAGCCATATTAGTTGGCTGCATTTCATTTGCGCACTTTTTGGGATTAGGTAGGATATCATTTGCGCACTTTTTAATATTTCATTTGCGCACAAATTTTCTTTCATTTGCGCATAAGGACCAACGTAAAAAGGAAGGCAGAAACTGATGTTCAAGTTCAAGTTCAAAAGCTTTATTTAAAAAAGATATATAATAACAATATAACATAAGCTCTTATGAGCTTTTGAATCGTGTATATAAAAAAAAAAAACTTAAAAAAAGAACAAACAACAAACAAAAACACATGCAGTACATAATTAAGACGTGTGATCTAGGCCGGCCAAACCTATAAGAACTGAACTACTTCAATCTGACGAAGAACATTTTACATCAGCAGATTTGAAAAGCTTATCTCTTGCTGTATACAGACAAAGAAACAGAAGGTATCCAACGTTACCACGAAACAGACAGGATATACACGATGCTTTCGATTTGATGTCGATAAAAATTTCCACCTCCCAGCGGTGAGCAGGGGACAATAGACAAATGTCCGGCTGATGGAAGGGGTGTGGCTAAAGAAAAAAAAAATTCAATACCTTTATGAAAACTTATGATATATCTTGGTATAGAAATGTGCGCAAATGAAATAAAAAAAGTGCGCAAATGAAATACAAAAAGTGCGCAAATGAAATAAAAAATGTGTGCAAATGATATGCAAAAGTGCGCAAATGAAATGCACCGTATTAGTTGACATCTACATGTTTTTATTACAATTATCAGCTTGTCATTTTTATGGCCCAGAGATATGTACATGATTTTCTTTAATTTAATTTATTAAACGAGATAAACAATTATTAAAGGAATACAAGTGAATGTTATTTCTTTAAAAGTTTACAAATGAAGTTTTTGAAAGTAAATATTGTTATTATGTGCATTGGACCTTTACCAGTTTCTTCCCTTTCATACTTAAAATGTTCAAAACTTCAAGAAAAATGAAACTAAGGTTGAGTTCTGATTGATTTTCATATGAAACTCTTATTGATATTTAAATTAGGTAAGAACTTATGTAGTAAAATAATTATTGTAAAGAATAAACTTGAGTATGTATACATGTTTGTATACATGGAATATATATCTTGTATATTTGATATATGTAACAATCACTGAGTAATCATTAAGTAATCAAAATGTAATCATGATTACTCATATTTTTTTAGCTGTAATTGATTACATTACAATTACAAGTAATCTAAAAAGAGCTTGATTACAGATTACACATGATTACTGAAGAATTTGTAATCAATTACAGCTGATTACGATTAACGATTACGATTACCCCAAGCCTGATTGCATGTGCACATATTTCATATCCTTTCAAAATAAAATTAAATGTATGTGGAAGTCTTTAATATTTCTTTAGTTTTATATATAATTTGATTATATTCTTTTTGCAGACATGTAGTTGTGGTAAAGGTCCACATTGTGTTCATGTTTTATTTGTCATGTTACGAGTATTTCAAGTACAAGAATGTGATCCATGTTTGTGGAGCAAGACTTTGAAGAATTATGAGGTACTTAACTGATATTGTTTTTATACGACCGCAAAAATTTTTGCGGTCGTATATTGGTATGGTGCTGTCGTCGGGGTCATTGTCGTCGTCGTCGTCGTCGTCTGTAGACACTTTTGTTTTTGGTCAATAACTTTAGTTCCAGTAGATCAATCCTTATGAAATTTTAACTTAATGTTCTTTGGTACAAAAGGAAGGCTTGGCT
>MJUU01024243.1:0-12504 GCA_002080025.1 Modiolus philippinarum
TTGCCTCTCTTAAGGAAACACATCTAGATTTTTTTTCTTCGATGAAAATTGAGGGCCATAGCTTCACAATGTAGCTCTGTGTGGGGTTTTAGGACATTTTATGTAACATAACGACTTTATTGCTGGGATTTTAGACTCCTGTGTTTATGTGTTGCGATGATGACCAGACAGTCATCAAAATTAAAAGTAAGATGATCAAACACAAGTATTTGGAACATCATATCAGAAGGCTTGACTTTACTGTATTATTTGTTTGATGCACATATAAAAATTGTCTCCTTTCATTGCATTTCATTTAAAAAAAATGAAGCATTACAATTTCTAAATATGTTTTTGCTCCAACAGATTCAGTAACTCGAGTGGTTTAAATTATTACCTTTTTGTGTGTAACCCCTTTCGTGAATAGCAGTACCAGCATGTTTGTTAGCCGTGTTCAACCATAGGGCCTTGTTACTAATAAGAAAAGTTTACTAACTATGTAGACATCGCTTCCACACCTGTTCGCTTCAACCCATGTTTATTTTGTTATTTCCCTCATAAAATAAAACTTGGCCTGGTTTACTTCCAAAGATGTTTATCTTTTCAAAGAATGTCATGAGCCCAATTCCATTACCTTCCGTTCAATTGGGGGGACAATCTTTTTGTTGAGAAATGCACAAAATCAAAATTGCCAACTTCGATGACAAGAAAACGAAAGTAAACTTCGGAATTCTCTGGACTTTCCATAGGCTAAGGAATATATCCCGGAATTCTTTGATTACGTCAATGGGTGGTATTGAAAACCCTCGAGAGTTCCGAGTTTATTTTTTTTTTCCAAATATGGAAATTTGTAGTCAAAGGACCGTAATTTCAATGGACTGGTTAGTCGTGATACATAACGATATGAGTGACTACGATTGCTGGATATACTTCTAATAACGTCTCTCAATTCTTAAAAGTTAAATATCCACCGGTATTGATTATCACAGGCTCAGCTGTCCTGTCAACGTATATTTGTTCCGTATAACAAAAGTTCCTTTGGAACAAATTGACATAATATTTCTTCCTTTTGGAACAATTGTTATATAACGTTTATTCCGTGAGGAACAAATACTATAATATTTGTTCCATTTGAAACAAATATTCTATATTACTTTATCCTTTGGAACAAATATTATGCACATGACATACACTGAACCACGTGGAAACAGCATGATAGATGTAATCCCGATTTTGATTGGCTATTGATCGACACGTGATTTTCATCCGTTACATAAACGCAAAAATGTAAACAATACATTTTTCAGCGTAGAATTTCTTGCAAATCTCGTTTTTCCTCTAATTTCGTTTCACGACCGTAAAATCGCTTAAAAGCACAAATGATTTGTCAAGGTTGACAGGTATTTTAGCAATATATTGCCTTTTTGTGATCAGTAAACATCAGGTATCTTTCTTTACTCGTAGTGATATCGGGCGCTAAATTCTAGAGTTTATACGAGCGTATATTTTGTAGTTCCCGGAAGTCATGTAAACAAAACAATATGGCTTCAAGCCGATCGCAAATTACTGTTTCGAAAACAGTAAAAAAATTAGTTTTTTTAATCCCTTATTACTAGGATATTGTAAGAGCTAAGAAATTCTGTGGACTACCATCAAGAGAAATCCAAAGAAAAAACTCTGGTTGAAATCCAATGAAAAATACAGATTTCCCATATTTTGAAATATTGCAATTTGGCCCCTTTGACCCATTATAGCTTTGAAACCGAAGAGCTACGCAAAATATACTGCCATATTACTAAAAGCTAACAATGAGAATAATCCAAAGATAAAAATCCCATCAAAATCTAAAATGAAAAATAAAGATTTCACATATTTCTAAAAATTGCAGTTTTGGCCCCCTTTGACCCCTTACAGCTCTGAAATGGTAAGAGCTATGCCAATGACGTAGGCATAACCTTGAAAGCTTACAATAAGAGGAATCCAAAGAAAAAAATCCCATCAAAATCTGATGAAAAATAAAGATTTCACATATTTCTAAAGATTGCAATTTTGGCCTCTTTGACCCCTTATAGAGTTAAAACCGTAAGAGTTACACCACATCTGTTGACATAACTCTGAAAGCTTGCAATGAGAGGAGTCCAAAGAAAAAAATCCCATCAAAATATATATATTAAATCTGATGTAAAATAAAGATTTTACATATTTCTAAAAATTTGCAATTTCGGCCCCTTTGACCCCTAATAGCCCGTAAACTGTAAGAGTTACGCCAAATCTGTTGACATACTACTGAAAGCCTACAATGAGAGGAATCTAAAGAAAAAAATCCCAATAAAATCAGATGAAAAATAAAAATTTGAGGTAATCCACATGTTTGCAATTTTTGCCCAATTGGGCCCCTCATAGCTTGGACAAGAAACAAGTTATCAAAAATCTGATGGTGCGGCGCTGTGTTAATTTTTCATAAAGGAATCCATTGCAAAAAACTGCATCAAAATCGGACTAAAAATTAAAAAATTAAATTTTTTGAAATTCGCCCCTTTTGGGCCCCATTTATCTCATGAATGGTACATGCCACGTGAAATCCGTTACCATACTACTGATTGGAAATTTCCTCAGGAGGACACTAAAAGAAACCCCATCACAATCCAATACATAATAAAGATTCTACAGTCAAATGTAAGAAAACAATCAAATTTAACCCTTTTTGGCCCCTTTTTCAAAGATGGGTGGGGCTACAATGACCAAAACTCAGCCAAGCCTTCCTTTTGTGCCAAAGAACATTTTGTTAAAATTTCATAAGGATTGATCAACTGGAACTAAAGTTATTGACCAAAAACAAAAGTGTATACAGACAACGACGACAACGACGACGACAGCACCATACCAATATATGACCGCAAAAATTTTTGCGGTCGTATAAAAAGAAACTTAGTGTAACAGTTTTTAAATCGTTGTGCACATCTATGCAGAGCTGTCAAGGGGGTTTGGGCTCCAAGAGTGAGACGGAGGGTGTCTGCGGAAGTAGCCACAATATTTTTTTTCAGACCTAAAGTGGGGCATTCTGACAGCATTTCAGATGGTCATAATGAGGAATTTAAAACAAATATTTATATAAAAATTTAGGGAGAATTTAAAATAAGCTGTCATATCTGTTACATCCATTCAAGGACGTATACATTATAAGTCCTTGATCCATTTGAAAAAAGAACGTTTAATCTCAGGGCCTTTAGTAGAAAATGAACCATTTGTATGAAAGAATGTGTAGAACAATCCCCAATTTCTGGTTTTCTTATTTTGAAAAGGCCGTTTTATCTATTTGAAACCTATTTTCTCCAACATTTTAAAATGTGTGACATTAAGAGTGGTGAGCGTGAAAGTGTGATTTGGTGTTGGGAAGCGTGACTCTCAAGCCGAAAGCTTGAGACTTGACAAGTCTGTCTATGTTTATGGTGGGGTTGCATGAATAATTCCCGTAGTTATGTAAACAAAAATATTTGTTCAGCATGATGCAAAATTGTGAACTCCAGCTCAGTAAAACCTCAAATATCGTTATATTGCTATTCAATCCATTTGCCATTTCATTCAACATCACAGTTTGAAAAATCAGTTTTTTTTTGTATTTTCCCCCAAGTACTATCAGTATACTGTAAACGTGGAAATGTTTTCCCTATCTTCACGAACAATAAAAATTCAAGAAACATGCAAACAGTTATATATAAAAGCAATGACATCGTCAAATATAAAAGGCTCTATTTAGTGCGGAAATTATATTTTAACAATAAATTAATTTGTAATGTATTGTATGACTTTCTAAACAGAAAAGTATTAACGATATAATCTTAAGACATCAAGTTTTGGCTGGAAATTGTTAAGAAACTTATAACTAAGTACAATAATATTTTGTTTAATTTGGCTATATCACTGCCTCGTTGTGCATCAGAAACTTTCAACATTTCTTCAAACTCCAGTTAACCGATTAATCGGTCAAAAGGTTTTCCAATTAACCAGATAAAATTTTTCTATGAAATAGCCATCCCTAGTTTTAATGCATACAATTTGAAATCATGAATATAAGTATCCACAAAATAGTGATATTTATACAACCACAAAAACTGATGTCCATGAATAAAGGTTCTTCAACAGTACCTTTGTGTATGTGAAGTAATTCTGACTATTAGTATTACCAAACATCGTCTTGTTTGGTGCGCAACTTCACCCAATTATTTATACTATATCTAATCCTAAATTCTGATTATCGCAAAATATTCAACGAATGATCGAACAACGCTGTAATTCACGAATGCTTGCAGCGCATGAGTGAATTACAGTGTTTTTCGATCATGAGTTGAATATTTTCGATAATCAGACTCTAGGATTAGTTATTGTTTTTATTACATAGATCAGTTCTAGCATATTTAATGGTCTAATTTAAGATTCTTTTCATGAACTACGTTCTCGAAATTAATCCGCTGAGATGGAAAATAATTTCACAGTTAATTATCACTTTTAATTCACTGAGAAATTTCAATCTTTCACCGTCCTCTATATAATAATGAATATTAAACAATGACCTTAAAACATATTAAAATGCTGGTACAGGGTTTGACATTAACTTTTTGACCAACTTGCCCGTTCGGGCAAGTGAGATTTTACTTGCCTGAAACTAGGAAGTACTTGTCCGAACTTTGTGAATATCCAACAGCTAAAACATGGTCCCTTATTAGCATTGCGGTGTTAGTCTTGTGTGACAGAAACCTGTCTATTACCCTGAACAAACATACATCTGAATCATAGTCGAGTCAGAACACTTAAAAGAGCCTGCAGTCCTAATAAACATGATAAAGTTTTAACAGGTTAATTGTACTTATAAAAATGGAATTTCAACAAGGTTTGAACATCCTTTTCGGGCAAAGGATGACAGTGATTGTAAGAGCACTTTGCCAGTTTAATTGATGTTTGTTGACAATCCCGCATCCATGACCAAGAAAGACATGGATGTAGCGTTGCTCGACAATTAGCAAAGAATTCCGCTTAAACTGGTGCTAGGGGCCGTCTTGAACTTACTATGAGGTATGAGCAAAGCTCATTGTTGAAGGCCTCATGGTGACTTCAAGATGACGAACAACAATAAAAGTGTTGTTCCTTTGCTTGTTTTTTACCATGTATTTATAGAGACTTTGTCTCATGTGGATTTACTCCATATCCTTTTATTCACCATTGTAATCATTTGAAAGGTTTGAAAATTATTATGACAAGTACCATGGACAAATAAAGTAATGGAGGAAATGGAAAGAAAGGAATTTGTTGAAAATCACTCAACGTTTTTATTTAAAAACCAATATATCAGAAGCTGATCCCGTGTTCATACTTATTTATTTTCTCCCTTTTCTGACAAAAGCATACATCGATAATATCCAAAATGTTCCGGATTGTACATTTGTATTCATTGCATTTGGATAAAAAATGGCTTGGGTAAAATTTCTGCTGACCTCAATACTTAGGCCTAAGAAAAAAAATTGTGTGTTTAGGGCAACATGGTTTTCAAAGTTAGGTAGGGTAGGTAGGAAAAAAATTTTTTTTTTAATATTTTTTTACATTGTAGTAATGGAGGAACATTTCTGACTTTAATAGTGCTTGTTGTAAAATAGGCAAAAAAAGTTAGGGTAGGCATAAAATTTTAGGTAGGGTCGGGTTACCCTAAACTCACAACTTTTTTTTCTAGGCCCTATTATGGAACAAACAGCAACGTAGAAATGCAATTTAGGTATAATAGATTATCCTAAGGATTCTACAAGCCGAAATGAAAGTAGCTTACATCATTGACACCGATAATGAGTGTGACATTTTGATTGGCTGCTCAAATTCTTGTTAGGAACAGGAAGCGTGATCGTACATTTGTGTTGTCTCCGATTTGACATCGCCTATTGAAAGATTCCAGAGTGCCGATTGATAATTTCATAGCTGACCAATAGCAACAAGTTTACAAATAGAACTCTCAATTTCTGTATTGGGAATTTTTAAAATTTTTAAAACAATGTATTATCTCAAGTTGGGAATTGCTGGCAATTTACTGAATTGGTTCGAAAATTATCTTGAAGGGAGGGTTCAAAGGGTAGTCTTGAATGGTTCAAATTCTGAGCACTTATCGATCAGAGCAGGTGTGCCTCAAGGGTCTATTTTGGGCCCATTATTGTTCCTTATTTTCATAAATGACATTGTTGAAGAAATTGATTCTGTCATTAAACTGTTTGCAGATGATACGAGTTTATACCTTGTGGTAGAAAATCCTATTGTAACTTCAGCCATTTTAAATAACGATCTCGAAAAGATAAATCAATGGGCTACGAAGTGGCTAGTCAGCTATGTTATCTCTAGGAAGACAAATAAGCCTGTTCACCCCCCTCTTCTACTTAATAACCAACAAATACAATGTGTAAATTCTCATAAACATCTCGGAGTAATTATATCCGATGATGGATCTTGGCATAACCATACTGATTATATTATTGGTAAAGCTTATACGAGGCTAAATATTATGAGGAAATTTAAATTTACCTTCGATCGTTTAACCCTTGAGAAAATATATATTTCATTTGTTCGTCCCATACTAGAATACGCTGATGTTATATGGGATACTAATAACTTAAGCTTGATTAATAAACTGGAATCTGTTCAATTAGAAGCTGCCAGAATAGTTACAGGGGGGACCAAGGTCACATCACACCAAAAGTTATATGATGAGACTAAGTGGGAAAAATTGACAGACAGACGGAAGAACCACAGACTTTTTCTATTTCACAAAATGCTAAATAATAAAACTCCTCAGTATTTAGTGGACTTAATTCCTTGCACACAACATCGTCATAATACACGTCAGTCACTAAATTTACAAGAAGTACGGACTCGTACAAATCTATATTCAAACTATTTCCTGCCTTCTACGATTAAAGATTGGAATAAGCTATCATTAAATACTCGCCAAACAGAATCCTTTTCCTCTTTTAAGAAACAGATCTTACGTAAAAATTCCAAAGTTCCTTCTTTTTATTATTCTGGTAGCAGACTTGGTCAAATTTTTCATGCACGGTTACGAATGAACTGTAGTTCTTTAAATGTACATTTATTTTTGAAAAATTTGGTTGAATCACCCAGGTGTGTTTGTGGTGAAATTGAATCGGTTCAGCATTATATTTTATATTGTAATAGATATCTTAATGCTAGACAAGATATGCTGACTTCTCTTATGAATATGAATTTGAATGTTTTAGTAGATACAAATCTTTTTATTTTTGGATCCACTGTTCTATCTGATGAACAAAACTGTGAAATTTTTAAGCTTTTTCAAAAATTCATCATCAAAAGTAAGCGTTTCAATTCTTGAGTCACTGGATATCTCATACAAATTCCTTTATTTTTCACATTATCTATTCCTTGATATCTTTCTATCTAAACCCCTTTTTAAATTTAATTAATATAGTTTCTTAGCATATAAGAATATTCTGAGCATGCAACTTATTATATGAATATACTATGTCTTTTTAATATGGAGACAGATTTATAAAAGCATTATGCTTGTTTCTGAATCCTATTTGTTGTTATAATATGTATGTGTATAATATTTGTATGTTACTTAACTAATAAATATGTTTAAACCAAGTCTGTTCACGAGACATATCAATCTATCAAACAGTTAAAATGACCGTATATAATAGCATCATTTTTTTACTTGCCTGATCAGACAAGTTAGATGCAAGTTTTACTTGTCCGAATTTGTAATTTACATTTTGTACTTGCCCCGGGCAATCGGACAACCGTTAATGTTTAACCCTGCTGGTATGGTGTTAAGTTTTGTCTTACCAAATAATCTCACATGGATTTTCTTATCATTCAATAGGACCCTTTCCTGAAGATGAGTTTCTTTACTCAAATAAACTAAATTACCAAATATACACAAATAAATAAACATTAATCATTCTAGGATATAATAACCAATTAACCATGATAAAATAATATCAGTAATAGGAACAATTTATGTGCATTTTTTCCAAAATTATGTAAATTTGATGTTGTTGGTCGTCATATGTTTTAGAAAACACACTTATCAAAGCAACTGGACATATTTGTCTTGACTGAAATGACCACTGTTCAAGTAGCCGAATGTTCAAGAACATCCATACAGAAAATTAAAATACCAAATTTGGGAACAAATGCTCTTTTCAAGCATAATTTCAATTTTGGGTACCGCTCTGTTAAAACAGTGGTCTATTTCCAGACTTCCGTGTAGTTTTAACACTAATATGCAGAAAGGAAAGGCATGGCCTAGAGAATAAACAAAATAATGAATTTATCTATTTTTCATTAACGTTTAATTATAATGAGGTAAAGACATAAAAAGTTAGGTGCAATTTTGGTAGTCATGTTAGTCATATGAGATGTAAACCCATTCATGGATTGATTACTACACATTCAATATTTTAGCTGCAAGAAATGATGATAAAATATCTGCCAAATAACATTTTAATAATTGATTTTATCAATTTTATATATTTTTGAGTTTTCAGTGTGCACCAAAAACTTTTTTCCTTACCAGTCCTTCGGGCTAGTCGAGATAACAGATTTACTAGTCTGAATCCCATTTCACTAGCAGAAAAAAAAGAAAAAATTTACCACAATGAAGGCAATGTAGATTTAGCATGTTGTTTAGAAAATGCAATATGAAATTTCTGCAACAGAAAATTATTGCTAGTCGTTGATAAAATAAACTAGTCTGAATTCAAATTTACTAACTCTCAGGCATCGGACTGGTGCCTAACAGAGCAGACTGTTATCTAGTAGGTATTTTACTGTTGTTTTGTATATTAACGGTTATTTGAGTTTATTTGAGTATACTTGAGAGTTTATTTGAGTAAACAGATGCACCCCTTTCCCAATGACAGTCATTTCCAAATCATGCAGAATTTCCCAATCTTTTTTATTCCCAAAAGACCAATCTCAATTAAAATTTTCCCAAAACATCCCCCAGAAGTGGGTCTCCATGGGGTTTAAGAAAGAAACAGGATTGATCTTTTAAAGGGAATGAGAAATGGGATCCTCTCAAAAAAAGTGCCACTGAAATTACAGTGAAATCTTGGTGACACATGACCAGACTTACAGACCCTATTGAAAATATTGGCGAGAGTTCAGGAAATAGGCCTCCCATTGTGACCCTCCTAAAAGGACATTTTTTTTAGGAGGGTCAAAAACGGAGGCCCTTCCCTGAAATCTCGCAAATATTTTTCAAAGTTTTCAATTGTTGCATTTCCATACAAATTTTGGCAAATGATAAAATTTTCATCAACTGCTTTCAAGATTGGTCAGGCCAAAAAGAAAAATATGTGTGTTTACTGTAGTCTGCTGGAAAAAAATAGGGTCGGTAGGTCGGGAATCTTTTTTTTTTTTTTTTCAGACATCATCAACGAAATCCGGAAAAATTTTGGGTCATTCCCAAGTTCGTTCCGAAATTAATCCTACAAACTGGAAGTCCTGCCATTTGCATTGTGTTTTGGAAGAAACTTGGCATATATTTCTTGATTTTTATCTATTTGAATGTCTTTTGAACCAATTAAAAAGTTTAAATGTCTATTTTATTAACTTTCCCTACCAGCGGAAGCATGTTACCAGATAAACTTTTCAATTTACAGGAGTCCTGTATCAAAATAGGGTCGGTTGATAACAACGTTGAACTTTTTTTTATGAGAATCAATAAAAAGTTCTAGGGTCGGCATCTAAAAAATAGGGTCGGTCGGACTACCGTAAACACACATATTTTTTTTTTTGGCCTCACTAACATATCCCAACACAAAATTTATTCCTGACATATGGTATAAACATGATAAATCTTTAATAATAAGAGTTGTTATATTAGGATTTTAATGAGGGTTGCAGAAATTTGTCTTAGCTTGGGGTAAGATATACTAATTTAGTGTTAATTTCACAAACGTCAGGCAGAATAAAAAAAATCTGTGTTTCAGGTCACCCGACCGACCCTAGATTTTTGGGGCTAAAAATGCCTAACCTAAAGTTATTTTGGCAATTTTTAAAGAAGCACTGTTAAAGTCCAGAAGTTACTCTCTATATGTCTATGTAAAAAGTTTTGGAAAAATTAAAAAAAAAATGCCTACCTACCGACCCTAATTTTGAAGAGTATGTTACAGGAAACGCAGGTATTTTTTTAGGCCTCATTGCCTTTCAAAAGAATTTTCAATTATTTTCATTTTGAATCTATCAGAATATTATCAAAACATAAAACCGCATTTGCTATTTTGTTTTATTATACTTTATGCAAATTTCTTACATTATCCTGTTATTTCATTGGATAACCGGCATTTGTTAATTTTCAGCAATGTCTCATTAGCCACACCCATCCTTAGCAACATGTGTTAATGTCTAAATTAACACCCGCTCCCATCGATGACATCATCGATGTAAACAGATTCTTATTTTCTCGTCACTTTTGTTGTTGACAACAATAATTAAAGCTGATTAGTTATAAAATTTCATGTTTATGTCTGTATATTTAGTTCTTTCAGTTTAATTTTCCACAATTGACTCAGTCCTGTTGCTAACTAAATTTTATTGTTGTTACTATTTTTTCATTTATCACATTGGCTAGGGGGAAGGTTTGGGCCCAATAAAACTAGTTTAACCCCGCTGCAGCAGGTTTGCGACTGTCCTAAGTTAGGAAATTTATTAAGCCTTTGTATGTCTTGTCTTTTTTCTAGTTAGTTTACTTTATGTCTGTAGGAGTCTAGGATGATGTTTATTTCGCTGAACTTGATTACTCTTTGTTCAGGGGCCGACTCCGACCTGCCGTTGGGTGTGGGGTTTTCTCACCGTTCATTGAAGATCTTATGGTGGCTTTGAGTTGTTATTACTCCCCTTTGGGTCATTGTCTCTTTGACACATTCCCCGTTTCCCTTCTTTTTTTCCAATAGTAAAATAAAAGTGACCTTATCATATGAAAAGGGACCTTGTCACAAATTTAATTGCAGTTAAAAGCGATGATTTTGTCACAGTTCAATACAATAGTAAAACAGTACTGACTATTTGTTTATGTGTTTTTGATGTTGCATAAAAAAAAATATTATAATTATTATTATTTTCAAACATAACGTACATCGAAGACTTATTGAGTACATTAAGCATTCAGTATAATAAAAATCATTATGCCCTTGGATGAAGGTGTTAATCTACCCTAACACCTTCATCCAAGGGCATTATGTTTATATTGCAATTAACAAACAATTTAATCAAATGTTATAAAAACATCGTCAATGCATTTGAATAGCAACTTATGTTATCCGATTTAAATACCAGGAAATTGTAGAATTAAATAATCTGGTAAGACAAATGTAACACTGTATTGTCATAAATATATTTAAACATTTTACGAATGTTTGTTATCAGGACATATATAATTTTTTTTTATATTTTTATGATGTGCTACATGCATGACATGGGCTATTCAACTTCAAATTATTGTCACTTCCTTCTAGAATGCCAACAGTATGAGGAAGAAAGACAAGGAATGTACACTAAAGTTTCAAAAGACCTGGGAATTTATTTCTTATATCATATGTGTAATATGTGTTTGTACTGTTTTATATACGTCTCTCCTTGATATCTGTTTTATGTCTTGTATTATTATATATCTATGTATGCATGCACTGTATATTTGTCGCACTTAATGTCGGTTCAAAAGCTCTGTAAGAGCTTATGTTATATTGTTATTTAACTTGCCGACTTTAAATAAAGTTTATTTGATTTGATTTGATTTGAATTAGAAACATAAATCTTGCCACTCTACTAAATGACTATAAACACCACTAGATGGCGAAAAAACAGAGGAAACAAAGAACAAGTTGGAGATTGTAGCGTCATTTATTCAATCAACAGGACACTTCCAGACCCTAATTTCTTAATCTAACTACTGACATGTGCAAGCACTAGAGTGACAATGTACCGGTAGAAAAGGCCACCTAGAGAAAATGTGATAATTGACGATATCAGCGTTTCGCGCCTCTAGCGGAATATCAGGTTCGATAACTCCAACATACTTGTACGAGGGTGTTTCTACCATTATGAATTAATATAAATATGCACATTTTAATATTAATTTGCAAGCTCCCAGTTTAATTATCCGACCAATTTTTTTATCTTGATGATAATTGATGTGTATACTATCTTAACTATAGGGTGTTTACCTGGATTTTACCTGTATTGAGACGTCTGCCGGTTGTTTACCTGTAATGTGATTAGATCCTTAAAATTCAATTACCAAGTTTGTTGCAAGTCTGAGATCTGAATATTGTTTAGGTGGGGTGTGTTTTGTATAATTAATTATATGTTTGTTGTGTTTTGTGACATGTATAGCACCTGTTGATATACTCTGATCACCTTAATTAAATTCACCTGGACAAACATCTTTTGATTTGACCGGTCTATAGGCAAAATACTTTGTTGCTACATTCAAGAGTAAAAATTTTA
>MJUU01024243.1:13124-28546 GCA_002080025.1 Modiolus philippinarum
TAAAAAAAAATAATTTAAACAAATGCAAAAATAAAAATTAAATAAATAAAATTCATTTTGATGTATAGAATAAACATATCTATAAATAAATAAATAATATTTGCCTCTGTTGCAATATTCTCAAAATAATCAAACACGAACAAACAAACAAACACAAACAAACAAAAACAAGCAAACAAACAAATGAATAAATGAATAAATAAATAAATGAAAATGATATTGTTATTTTTCTTCTTCAATCTTAATGTTAATAAAAAATCATTTAATATTTGTAGACACATCTTAATGCACCTGTTCTTCGTGTTTATTATTATTATTTTATATCATTTTATTTAATTTCTTTTTCATTTTTTTCTTCTCTTTTAATATAACATGTTTGTAACTGCTCAATATTTTTTAAATTATTATTTTTTTTCAATCTTAATGTTAATTTAAAATTTACAATATTTGTAGAAATATCTAAAATATACATCTGTTCTCAAAGCTAATACTTGAAAGAAATCACATAGGGCAATCTTCTGTAAAATTCTAATTAACACACCTGTACAGCACAGGATGTTTATTCGCTCAGGTAAAACAAATACATACATTGACTACCGATGACAGTTAAAAAGATTCATAGGCATTTTTTGAAGTTATATTGCATTTATTCATTTTTTATCAACATATAACTGATTTGTTACATTATAACTAATGCAGCCTATACAAGTCTGATGGAGTTATCTCCCCCTTATTCAATAACGCTGATAGGGTCAATTGGTGCCATTAGGCCAAAAGATTGAGGATTGAGGTTTGTGCCAATAAAGAATACTAAATATATTGAATATTGTAAGATGTTTTCATTGAATTAACATTTTGTCAATCACGACTATGGCCGAAATGCCCTGCTACCCACTGTCACTGTCCAGGCCAGCCACTGAGACAGTCTGAGTGAGTCAGGATTGAAGTACCCGACTCCACGTGTTGAAATGTCATTGTTTGGTGTTGCTCGTTACATAATTCTTTTAATTTGACATCCCCGTATCTAATTTCAGTTTAAATTATTCTTTACGTCTAGTTCTTGATTCTGTAGGTCACTTTGCAATCTTTGAAAATTTGGTGTTGACACTTCGGCGGCCATGTCGTCTTGTTTTACAGCTTCGCACTGAAAAGTAAAAGTTTTTATATCAGTATAAATTTCAATGTTATTATTTTTTAACTCCACTATATTTTCTCAGTTTTTAAGCCATATGGATGAAATAAATATTGGTGATATAGTTTTTTATCCAATCGATCAACAAAGAATTAGTAATTTTTTAGCGTCAAAGGTCACAGGAAGCACATGTAAACAAAGAGGGAGAATTGTTTGTAAACAGTGTCCATAGTGAACTTTTGACATCTCTTTAGATGGGTATGCAATATACAATGCAGAGAACTTGCTATAATACAATTCTTTAAGATAATTGTCATATGGAATGCTGACTTGCCGCCAATATTTTACATGACATCAAATTCAACTTTTTAGATAAAACATTGTCCAATGTGTCCAATTCTTTGTTCTTTGCTGTGCAGATTTTGATAGATCAATAAAGATTTTGAGATTATCCGGTCGTACAACAGTCCGGCTTTGGGTGAATTACCTTCGTCTATCCGTCCTTGTTTTAGTAAAGTTGTCACCATATCCACGCTACATATGCAAACACGGAACAAAGTCATTCTCGGGTACACATTCCACACCGATAAAATATATATGCATAGCAGATTAAAAAAAAAAACCCATAAAAATTGGCGAGAGCACTATAGGTAGCACTAACAAAAACTTAAGTAAACTAAGTAAAATCAGATCCTGATCCTAAGGTCAAAGTTGACACTAATCGTCACATCATCTACTAAATATATCTCTCTACTGTGTTCTTTTATCTCTGAGTGATTTCTCGCTAATACTTTGGGTATAGTAGTGTTAGGCCCAGGATCAATTAAGTCATGACGATCAGCTCTTGATATCGTCCTGATTTCTTTATATATTCTCCTATTATTTCAGCTGTTGTTTTGTAGTTCTTGTTATTTGTAAGCATGGCTGTCATGTCTATTTTTCCATGCAGACTTTTAAGTTCTGTAAGCATTTCATCTCTTGCTTCTCCGTAATTTGGGAAGTTAAGGAGAAAATGTTCAGGTGTCTCTTCTGCCCTGCATTCGCAATATGGCGTGAGGGAATTGCCAATGTTGTGTTGATACTTATTGAGCCTGCCATATCCTGTCCTTAATTCAGACATGATCTTTCCTATCTGTATACTTGGAATATCCAGGTGGCAGGCAGTACCAACATCTGGTATAAGCTCATGTAATTCCCTTCCTTTTTCTGAGATGGACCATCTGTCCTGCCATTTCGTTTTTGTTGACTTTTTTATAGCCCACTTCACATCTGATTTGGTAATCATGTTATATTGGCTGTTTAGTGATTCTGCCTCTTTCGCAGCGGTCTTGGCTAGTTGGTCAGCTATCTCGTTCCCGGCTATATTAGCATGGCCTGGGATCCAAGATAGAGTGGTGTTTACTCCAAACCTGCGAAGATTTCCAATGTGTTCTTTGATGTCCGTTATAGTATCAATATAATTTGTTGACTTCCAATTTAAGGATATAATCCCAACAGCAGTTTGGCTATCTGAAAGGATCTTAATTTCAGACAGACAGTCCTTGAGTGATGTTATACAGTGTTCCAGGACCATGAGGATTGCTACTAGTTCAGCTAATAAAATGGATCCTCTCTTTGCTACTGGTCTTGTCAGGCTGATACCCTCTTGGGCCATAGGATAAATTATGGCACCTGCACCACATGGACCTGGATTACCCTGACAGGAGCCATCTGTAAATGCCACTGCTGTTGTAGCTCTGATTTCTCCTATAAGTTCTTTTACTTTCTGTTTGCTCAGTTCTGTTTGTTCGGCTGTTCTATTTTTCGAACTTCCCTAGTCTACTCTAATCAGAGACATATAGATACAGAGATTTTAAACTCCTAGTTAATCCTATGTAAAAATCCGCAATAACACTCATGTACGAGATTTCCTGTGAGGTTAGTTGATTTTTGATTCCCAACTCATGTAATTTTAATTAAAACTGTACAAAAATGTCACCAAAAATTTTTATTTATTGAATATCGACAAATTGTCATTGATATTTATGTAGTGTATTATGAGGTTAACACAATTATTAAATGACAATGCATCTGTAAAAACAATAACATTACCATTGGAGCATCGTGCCCGTACAGGTAAACTTTACGAAAATTACAAGGTATTTCGAATGTGGTGTTGCATCATAGGAGCGAGTTTACACACGTGATGTTAACGACTTCAATTAGTTGCTAATCTTTGTATGTCTCTGGTAAAATACATGTACATGATTAGCAATTGATTAGATCGCTAGCAACAGTTTGATTGGAATTCTTTGCTAAATGTCAAATGTCAAACGTAGCTACATCCATTCCTTTTCTGGCCATGGATGCAAGATTGTCATCAAACATTAATTAAATTAGCAAAGTACTCTTACAATCACTGTCATCCATTCGCTGACAAAAGCACTAGTATCTTAAGCTAGTGGAGGGTTACAACATATAGACAAACACAGGGCACTCAACAAGTCAATATTGTAAGAAAACTTGGCTTATAAAATAACTGAAATAAAAAGAGAGCATAGCATGTATGACCAACACATGTTTTAAAGCCATAAACATAACACACAGTAAACTCACAATAAAAAAAACATGTCAAGGTTAACCAAATCTGGTAGACATGTACATCACCTGGCAAACCTAACGGGAATCCTAATCAGGGAAATAATACCAAAGACGTTAGAATCCATTAAGATAATAAAGAGAACAGTACCAAACCCTAACCAACCACAAAAACAAATATTAATGGGGAACATTGAAACGACGTTCCGAACTTGGCTATTGCGTAACTTCATATTAGTGCTGATTGCGACAACCATACCATCCTTGATTGCCGACGCAGTTGGGAGCAGTACCTGTGCCGTCCAGCTTCGGCACAGGGAAGCCAATCTGGAGTGGTAGGCAGTCAAGTGAAGGGCGTCCACTGCTGGTACAGGAAATAAACAACTATTCATTGCATATAACTTTATTCTTCTCATAATCATGATAATTGTCACATAATTATTGACATTCCATGTCCTAACTGACAGAATTGTATTTTAATTATAAAATGCCCTTTTTTCAACATTAGAATTCATAGGTATAATGACATGAAATGAACACTCGTTTAAGGCGGTAAATGAACATTGTACAATGCACTATACCTTTACTTCTGGTTTGTTACCACGAACATTGTTACATTATGACGTTTAATTATTGCATTCCCGAATCTGTACTTCAGGGGATGAATTTTTATGTAAATCGTCCTGATGACGGCACTACAGTGCCGAAACATGTCGATCAATAAAGACCACTGCATTCCCGAGAAGTGTTGTTGTTACTTTGTTCTCATTTACGTTTTTATGTAACAACCCTGCATACCTCAGGTATCCACTTTGAGGGAATCTAACGAACTGAGACATATCAGGCGTTGGTCCACTTGAGTTATATATTATAAAGTTATCTTTATTTCAACATTTGCCCCACAATATCCCTAGATATGCTATAATTCTTCCCATAATCATAATAATGACCTCTACATCAACATCTTTAACACTGATCAGTTGCTCTTGAGAATTTTGATTTCCCATCTTATATTTAAAACAAATTTGGTGCTTGTCATTGTTTGAACTGCTTTGGCCTTTTTCAAGTATGTTGTCTCTATATTTTCTTTCCTCTCTTCTAAATACTGACCAGCTGCTGACTGTTTTCAAATTTCTCAGAGTAATTGTCAAAAGTTATTCATAAGTTCATCCAAGTTTTTGAGCTTTTTCTATAGTTGAGTCTTTGGCAGCAACTATTTTTCTTTTTTAATTTGATAGATTTACAGGGATCTATGAGGTGGTCTCTTATCAGATAATATTTTCAGCTCTTAAATTCTAAATTAACAAGCAATTGCAAATTTGAAATTCTATCTATAAAAATCATTAATAGATCCAGCCTTTTTTGTTGTTGAAAAACCACATTTATATCTCTTAAACTTTATCTTTTACTTAAGAATACATGTATGGAGTAAATGAACATAAGATCATAACATATATTTCTCCTCTGTTTTCACATTTCTTGAACAATGGAAGAAATTGTAATGTTTCTCCGCTCTAGAGAGAATGTTGTTCTCGGCAAGTGGTTGGATGAAATTCAATTTTGACGTCAAAATGTTTGTCCTTTTCCGACATTATCATTGTGATGACCATGCCTGATGACGTCACGCTTTAAGAACACAATTTTTTTTCTGATCATCAGAAAAGGGGGGTTAGGTTTTCCTTCAAAATCTCCTTGAAATCATTAGAGAAATAAAATCTTGATAGTTTCTCACTGGATGCTGTTGTGGATTCTATATGTTAACTCCAACTGCAATAATTTTAATGAGCTGTTTGGCTATTTCTTTGGTTGGAAATAGTTATTCAGTGCATTATCAGCTTGATCATATTTTTTACCTGGATAAGTTGAAGTTTCAAATATATCCTACATTTTGTATCCAGATATAGTAATAACATTGCCCTTTTTTATTTGCCCATTATACATTTTGGTTGCTTTTGAATAATACTCAAAAGTTTTAAATATTGTTCCAAAGATTTAGCTAAATTTGATTCACATTTACTGGTTGCTTGTAAATCGAAATGTGTAGCCATTGTTTCTGTGAGTTTGTAATTTAATCCTTTCACAAAAAATGTTTTGATTCAATTAGAATTCAATTCTTATTGCACTTAAAAATTAATCCCAAACTCATCTCCACTGAAATACCATTGTTCATATCATATTCAGCTTGTTACTGTAAGCCAATTTATTTTCGCGGGTACTTTATTTCACGTTTTGTCACTCCTGGTCAACATGGTGAAGTTCACAGCTTCTAATTTTTATGATTTTCCTGCTTATGCATTTGTATTAAGATTAGAAATATATATCGCTGCGATTCATTTTCGTAAACTTTTCACACCTGTGAAGATCTGGATTAAATGGCTCTCAAAAAATTCATTGGTTTACAGTATTTTAATACTGACTATTGATTTATTATTCAGACGTAAACATGACAGATGAAAATGAAGAAGAATTTGACGAGGAAGATGAAAATGAAGACAACTCTGTCACAGAAACCTTCATGAAGACTGCCATTACTGGGAGAGGTGTAACTTTACATATGCTGATCAACGATGGCATTATTGAACCAGGAAATGGTCTGCTTACACTTAAATATTTGGTAAGTGTTATAGATAGGGGAATATTGAACTAGGAAATGGCCTGCTTACACTTAAATATTTGGTAAGTGATATAGATAGGGGAATATTGAATCAGGAAATGGCCTGCTTACAATTAAATATTTGGTAAGTGATATAGATAGGGGAATATTGAACCAGGAAATGGTCTGCGTACACTTAAATATTTGGTAAGTGTTATAGACAGGGCAATATTGAACCAGGAAATGGTCTGCTTACATTTAAATATTTGGTAAGTGTTATAGATAGGGGAATATTGAACCAGGAAATGGCCTGCTTACACTTTAATATTTGGTAAGTGTTATAGATAGGGGAATATTGAACTAGGAAATGGCCTGCTTACACTTTAATATTTGGTAAGTGTCAGAGATAGGAGAAAATTGAACCAGGAAATGGTCTGCTTACACTTAAATATTTGGTTTAATGTATTTAGATCCTATAGACGAGTTTCCAATTGGTGAATTTTACCGGAAAATTTTTACGTCACAATCACTAGAAAAACAAAATCTCTAATTTTACAGGTAAAATCTCTAATTTAACAGCAAAATCTCTAATTTAACAGGAAAGTCTCTAATTTAACAGGAACATCTCTAATTTAATAGAAACATCCCTAATTTAACATCTTCAATATCTAATTTAACAGCATCAATATCTAATTTAATAGCTTCAGTATCTAATTTAACAGTTTCAATATCCAATTTAACAGCTTCAATATCTAATTTAATTGCTTCAATATCTAATTTAATTGTTTCAATATCTAATTTTACAGGAAATATCCAATTTAAGAGGTAAAATATCTAATTTTTAGATTTTTTCCTATGAAATTAGATATTTTACCAGTAAAATGAGAGATTTTGTGCTTCTAGTGAATTTAGATTTTTGGACGTCACAATGTTATGTGACGCAATTTACTCCGATTAACCCCAGGTCAATCGGGGGTAATTCATTCATAAAAAGAAATTGGAAATTCATCTATTCGTTATATGTGCTCTAACAGTTTTTACGCAAATATTGATTTTCAAATGTTTTGATTTGATCTGCACTTAAGAGGTATAAGTTTTGGAAATTGTCATATGCAGAAACTAAATTTACAGTGACTTTCGGTATTTTGTTATTTATTACAACTGGTATGATGCCTTTGTTCGTGGACTGTCTTTAAAACTAATAAGTAACTCCCTCTTTCATAGTTCTGTCCTCAGCTGATTTTGGCTTTTCTAATTAGATCCTATCAGTTATTAGTTCTATATCAGCATTTGCCATTTATACTGATTTAGTTTACGGATTTCCAAATGTTTTGATGTTACTGCACTGAAGAGACATACATTTGTAAGTTGTCGAAATGGCCATATATGCAGAAACTAACTTCACAGTAACTTTAGTATTTTGTTATTTAAATGCCCTTCATTTTCAAGGAAGCTAGGCCATAATTAAAAAAAATTTTGTTTCCCCTTACCTGACCTTACCTAATTATGTTGAGTAGGTAGATAGGAAGAAAATTTTTTTTTTATAATTTTTACTAAAAAGAGGTTGGAAATAACTGTTTTTTATCCAAATTTGAGTTCAAAAAATTTTTCTCTCTGGAAAGTCAATAAAATTATTTGAGTAGGGCCATTTTTGTAGGGTTGGTAGGGTAAGGGGAAACAAACGAGACATTTTTTGTCTGGAGGTAATCTGGGATTCTCTTCATATCTTTTTCAAATCTTTTTTCAGAATGGTTAATACCATAAAACCTGTGCACTTTGCACATTTTTCAAAATTGATTTTTGGAAAAAATTATGGCTGCTTTTATATTTTCATACTTAAGTAAATGTTTGTTCAAGCATGGTTACGTAATGGACATCAAGTTTATATCGAAACTCTGCAATTTCTGCAAGTAACCTTGTGTAGCATTTTCGGCAGTTAAGTTTACTGGCTCCACATTCTCAGTAAAATAACTTAAATAATAGCAGTATATATATTTTATGATTTCAGGGCAGAAAATTTATTGCAGACTTATTACCTAATGGCAAGATCATGACACCAGCCACGAAAGAGATGTTTGGTACACCAAGTTCCTGGGCTGCACACTGTAAACGCCAAGTTAACCCTCTTAAAAAGTCAGGTTGTGGATGGAATTCTGTACGTGTTTACACCTCTCTTTCAACTTAGGCCATACAAAAATAATGATTAGATTCTCAGGCCATTTTTCTGAAAAAATGATGAGGCAGGGAGGGAGAAGATTTTTATTTTTATTGGTTCAAAATCATGATGAGGCAGGTGATTTTCAATTTTTTTTATTTTAAACTAGGAATCTGAGGGCCTGAGAAGCTAATGTATTTTTTTATTTTGCCTTAATACAATATTTTGCCTTACAGTCGAACTTTGATGACTCTTAACACCCAAGGGACCGATGAAAATAGTTTGAGCCAAAGGGTAAGAGATATCGAAGTCAAATTATGTTTAAACTTGAATAAAGGGACCACAGAAATGGTTAGAGGCATCCATCGTGTTCCAGTTATTGCAGTTCGACCCATCAAATTTCTACTGTATATACAGACCAGAGTAATGCAGATCCTGAACATAATTGTGATTAACACATGGTTCATATAGCGACATATATGTATGACACATTAAAACTCATGTCACTATAAAAGAGAAATTTGAATTTGTATTGCACATTTCATTATATTTTTTTTCATTAAACATGACAAAGAATGGTCTTTCAGCTGTTTAGCCTGCTACAGAAGTATTGTAAACCTCAAATTTTAATCTTGACCATATCCTTCAAATTTGCTTGTTTTTTTACAGGTACTGTACAAAGGTAAAAAGTTAGATATATGGAAGACATCATGGTTCAGGAAACACAGGCCTAGTAGTCCTGCCAGGAGGGATTCATCCGTAAGTAAAACACAGGCCTAGAACTCCTGCCAGGAGGGATTCAGCCGTAAGTATTTAACACAGGCCTAGAAGTCCTGCCAGGAGAGATTCAGCCGTAAGTAAAACACAGGCCTAGAAGTCCTGCCAGGAGAGATTCAACCGTAAGTAAAACACAAGCCCAGTAGTCCTGCCAGGAGAGATTCAGCCGTAAGTAAAACACAGGCCCAGTAGTCTGCCAGGAGAGATTCAGCTGTAAGTAAAACACAGGCCCAGTAGTCCTGCCAGGAGAGATTCAGCCGTAAGTAAAACAAAGGCCTAGTAGTCCTGCCAGGAGAGATTCCTGCCATAAGTTACTTGCAGGCCTAGTAGTCCTGCCAGGAGATGTTCAGCCGTAAGTAAAACACAGGCCCAGTAGTCCTGCCAGGAGAGATTCAGCTGTAAGTAAAACACAGGCTCAGTAGTCCTGCCAGGAGAGATTCAGCTGTAAGTAAAACACAGGCCCAGTAGTCCTGCCAGGAGAGATTCAGCCGTAAGTAAAACAAAGGCACAGTAGTCCTGCCAGGTGAGATTCAGCTGTAAGTAAAACACAGGCCTAGTATACCTGCTGTGAGGGATTCATCTGTAAGTAAAACACAGGCCTAGTAGTCCTGCCAGGAGAGATTCAGCCGTAAGTAAAACACAGGTCCAGTAGTCCTGCCAGGAGAGATTCCTGACGTAAGTAAAACACAGGGCCAGTAGCCCTGCCATGAGAGATTCAGCCGTAAGTAAAACACGGGCCCAGTAGTCCTACCATTAGAGATTCAGCCATAAGTAAAAAAATAAATAGCTGAAACCTTCCTTAACAAAATGTTTGTTTGCTGTTTATGGACTTTCAATTTTGAATGTGAATAGGAAGGTAAGTGAATTTTTTTTCCATTAAGGCATCAAAAATGGGCTAATTTTAAAGAAAATATGCTAAAAATAGAATGCTTTTTCTGGGAACAACGGCAGTAGAATACCGAAGGAACAAAGGGGTGAAATTCACTAAAATCGAAGTCCAAAGACAGGGCAAAAACGAGAACACAGAAAACAATGACGTTAGACACAAAAACAATGACGTTAGACAGATACAAAGCACAGAACCAGAAATTACAACATTCAGAACAAAGGCACTCACAGTGTGAACTCCAGGGAAACTGAGAGTGACATCAGGTGCTCCGGAAGGGTAAGCATGTCCTGCTCTGTTAACAGCACCCGTCACACTGAGTGATTCCATCCGGGAAAATGTCAAAGTCGGTAGTCAAATCCGGGAAGACGTGAATCTAGCTGAAAATGTCCACTTTCATTTGGGATACTGACACGTCATATCTTTCAATGATGCTATGGTGACGGCCATAGAATTTCTTGAGGGATGAAATTAGCAAAGGTTGAACAAAATCCTGACTAAGCAGCTTTTGGGACAGTGTTTTTGCTCTGTTAAAAAAATCACTGAACAAGATACAAGCTCGACAGTAACGAATCAACTGTGAAATGTACACTCCATAGGCTGGAGAGGTAGGTATATTGCTGCTAAGAAAGGGAAAGTTCACAATGGGGAAATTAAAATCATCACGCTTGTCATATAGCTTAGATTTCAAACGTCCATCTTCGTCAATATACAATAAAAGATCTAGGTATGAAGCTGAAGTAGGTGTTTCAGTTGTTTCTTTAATTTCAAGCTCATTTGGATAGATCTGATGTAAATAATCCTTAAACTTAGGATCATTAAGAGAAAGTACATCGTCTATGTAGCGGAAGCTGAAAATAAAGGACTGGGCTAAATGTTTTTGTTTTCTTTGAATAAGCCCTTGTAAAAACTTGGCCTCGTACGAGTAAAGGAAAAGGTCAGCTAAAAGCGGCGCACAGTTTGTTCCCATAGGAATCCCTATTGTCTGTTGGAAAACACGACCTCCAACGAAATGTCCATTCAATTTTTTGAGTAGGTAGGTTTTGTACAAGTAGGTCAATAAAGAGCAAACAAATGATTTTTTTAAGGTTTGCCTGAAATAAAGGGAAGTTTTTAATTTTATTACCCTAACTAGATAGGTGAAGGTCGTAAGGGATTTTTTGTTTCCATTTCTTGAAGATCTGCTGCCTATTTCAGTTGTTAGACCATGATTTGATATATATCACAATTATGACTCTGTAGTTTCTCCTAATTAATTCAAGAATTCTAACTAGCAATTCATGTTTGGTGTATGAACTCTTTTTTGTTTAGTTCAAAATATAAATATTCTACAGTACCTTAGATCCAGCAAATTTAAATTTGTTGAGTATCTCCCTATACTTAGTTCGCTTTAAATAGGGCCTGTAAGTCTCGTACAATTTTGGAACTTCCAGGATAAAAAATGTACCCGGAAGTTACATTTTACACAAACATATATGATGTTTCAAACAAAAATCTGAACATCATAATCCTCAGACGTCATGTATTGGCGGGAATCGTTTTCGAATTATCTGTTTATTGTGAATTCTCGTGAGTCACATGACGAGATTTACAGACCCTATTGTCAGTGAAAAGATCATTTAATTGCCATAGACAAGATTAATTTATTTCATCTACTATCACATACATGTATTGCCAAGAAACATCAAACAGTGACAGTGTACCAATTCAGAATTTCATCTGTTGTTCTTTTTTTTATTGAAATTAAATCTATCCACGTTTTTCAAAAAATTATTAGATCAATGGTCACGTCAATACTTTATAGGAAAGGCATTTTGTTCTGGAGGAATTTGCTATTAACCCTTAACAGATTCAGGATTTGCATTTTAATTTTTAGCTCACCTCAGGATAGTGAGGGGGCTTATGTGATAACCCTAGCGTCGGCGTCCGTGTCAGGTTAGGAAGAATGGTTAAGGTCCATTCCTGCTTACTGACATGCCCCACATCAACTATATTGGTATGTCTGATGCATTTTGGGAAGAGGACTGGAATGCATGCTTCGGATGCTGTCTCTGACCTACATTTTACGCATGAGTGACTTGGTTAGGTAGAATGGTTAAAGTCCAATCCCGCTTACTGACATGGCCCACATCAACCATATTGGTATGTATGATGCATTTTAGGATGAGGACTGGAATGCATGCTTCTGATGCTGTCTCTGACCTACATTTTACGCATGAGCGACTTGGTTAGGTAGAATGGTTAAAGTCCATTCCCACTTACTGACATGGCGCATATCAACCATACTGGTATGATGTGTTTTGGGATGACAACAACAATGCGTGCTTCGGATGCTGTCTCTGACCTACAATTTACGCATGAGCGACTTGGTTAAGTAGAATGGTTAAAGTCCATTCCCGCATACTGACATGGCCCACATCAACCATACTGCTATTGTATGATGCATTTTGGGAGGACAACAACAATGCATGCTTCGGATGCTGAT
Organism: Modiolus philippinarum; assembly: GCA_002080025.1. NCBI lineage: Eukaryota > Metazoa > Mollusca > Bivalvia > Mytilida > Modiolidae > Modiolus > Modiolus philippinarum. The sequence continues at coordinate 25,730 of MJUU01024243.1, forward strand.
TCTGACCTACCTTTTTACGCATGAGCAACTTGGTTAGGTAGAATGGATAAAGTCCATTCCCGCTTACTGACATGGCCCACATCAACCATATTGGTATGTATGATGCGTTTTTGGATGAGGACTCGAATGCATGCTTCGGATGCTGTCTCTGACCTACATTTTACGCATGAGCAACTTGGTTAGGTAGAATGGTTAAAGTCCATTCCCACTTACTGACATGGCCCACATCAACCATACTGGTATGTATGATGTGTTTTGGGATGACAACAACAATGCATGCTTCGGATGCTGTCTCTGACCTACATTTTACGCATGAGCGACTTGGTTAGGTAGAATATTTAAAGTCCATTCCTGCTTACTGACATGGAGCACATCAACCATACTGGTATGCATGATGCATTTCAGGATGACAACAACAATGCATGCTTCGGATGCTGTCTCTGACCTACATTTTACGTATGACTGAATCTGTTTAAACGAATGATTATAGTCCATTCCTGGTTATTGACATGTGCAACATGTGACAATGCTGTGCAACGAGGTGAGCTTAGCAGGCTGTGGCTGCTTTCTATGTTTAAGAATTAAGGACTGAATAATTAGTTTTCTTGAGAATTTGGAATTTTAAAGTTATTTTCTTGGGATTTCAGGACCTCCTCCTATCCACCTTTTGAGGAAGATATATTCTAACTAAGATTTTAAGTAAGTTTTTTACTGAAATTAAAAACCTTTTTTATGCCCCCGCTGTTAGGCGACGGGGGCATTAAGTTTTACCCTTGTCTGTACGTCCGTCCTTCCGTACGTACGTCCGAAATTTTCATCAAGGATTTCTCAGCTTGTGTATGCAGGAATGATTTGATATTTGGTGTGAAGCTTTGGCATGATGAGTTTTACTGTGTCTCCCCTTTTCAAGTCCGTCACTCATCTACTTCCTGTTTGCCGATATATCTGTATGGCGGGGGCATCCGTGTCCCATGGACACATTTTCTTCTATTTTGGATTACATGACAATGACACCACTGAAACTACTGAATATAACTACATGTACAAATGTTTCTACTTAGTACTTATTAAGTTCTAAAAATAATTTTTGCCATCTTATTTAATTTCTGAAATTACGCAATATGCCTTCAGTTTTGACATTCCTCAATTCCTCAATGGTGATGATTTTACCCTGTGCAAAGATTTGAAAGCTAATTGTTTAAACTTTGTGACATCCCTTTGTCTCTTTGTCATTTAATCTCAGGGCATCTATACCTAAAACTTTTGGGAGTTTAGGGGATAGAGTATTGATAGGGGAGGGAGGATTGTAATGGGTATGTAGTTCTTTCTTGTAGCTTTTGTGAATTCTTTTGTTACAAAACTAATTGGGAGTTTAAAGTAAAGTAGTCATGACAGACATGACCGATTGAAAAAAAATATATTTATTTTGTATTGGCAAAAATAATTTTGAATTATGAAAAATTCACCACATTGTGTCTTTTTACAGTCTCCCAGAGTATTCATGATGGATCACAATCAAAATGGAGAACGTCCTAGTAGCAATGCCAGTATAAGCAGTAACCATAGTGACCATCAAAAGTCACATGACTTCAGCCATCATATGAAAGGTTTCACTAAAGACCACACAGACAAACAAAGTGAAAACATTAAAAATGGACAAGGTCTAACTTCTCCATCTGATCAACAATCAGATTCAATACCTCCACCAATTGACCTCAGTGTGAAATCAACGAGAAAGAATGGAAACATATCACCTCACAGGTACATGTATTTACTGTGAAACAGAAAGCCACAGCCTAAAGCAATCACCTACAATGGCTGAAATTTCAATCATAGGCCTCAATCCATAACAGAGCTGCTGAAGAAAAACACAAACAAAAGACAAAAGATGAATTAAACACAATTAGAATTCAAAAGACAGTTGGACTTGGTACCAGCACTAATAAAAGCCACTGGTTTGGTTAAACTGGTTTATGAGTACCAAACCTCCTTTTGATTTATGAGTACCATGTTGTCTCCTTGACATTTACCCCATTTCCTTTCTTTTTCAAACCTCCTTTTGATATCCAATTTCGCTCTAGTATAATATTCATAAGTATGAAACCCAATACAGATAGACTTCTAACTACAAAACCACTATCTCTGAGACAAAACGTAGATGAAAGTCGCGAAAGCGAGGCATAGCGATCATAGATTCCGTCGTTGGCGGCGTCGTAAACATTTGGTTAACCCAAATGTTAAACTTTTTTTGAACTTCAGTAACTTTTTCAAATCAAATTCAATATCAATGAAATTTGGACACAATATTCAGTAGGACTTCATTATTGAATCCCAAGTATATTTTTGAAAAAAAAATAATTCCAATTTTTCCGTATTTTGCCATTTGTTGGACTTACCGGTAGTTTTTTTCAATAAAATTTTTTTGTTTCCACTATATCTCAACACCTACATGCCATAGAGCGATGATGCTTGGTAAGTGGTTACATCTTTAGTAGTAACCAACATCCATACCAGAATTATGTCACCTTGACCTATACATGTATTTTCCACATCAATGAATTTGACAAAATTTTCCCTTTGGCCCATAATATCAACAATGTTTAAACAAATTCGAGCTTACAAAATTTAATTTTGATATAGAATTGTTGCATGTAGTCTATAGATAAGCAATAAACTTGCAGGATTTTAGCTCGCTTCCAACTGTGGTTAATTTCCTGATAATGTCCAAGACTAAAAATTTTGGAAATTTTTGCATACAATCAAATATTTTAGCATTTTTATACGACCGCAAAAATTTTGCGGTCGTATTATGGTATG
>MJUU01024244.1:0-11142 GCA_002080025.1 Modiolus philippinarum
TTGGAATCCCCCTTTTTAACCCCCCCCCCACCGCCTGCTGCATAATTATTTAACTGTTGCCTACAACTTTTTAAGTTGTTAGTCTACATTTAGACGATTTCGTACTAATTTCTATTTGTTGGTCAATTTTGACCAGCTTTTTCTTTATAGTTCAATTTGAAATAAATTGATTGATTGATTAGTTAGAGTTTAACGTCCAGTGAGCAATATTTCAGCTTTATCTGGACAAGAACAAGTTAATCAATTTGAAAAAATAATATAAGTAAGAGAAGAAAGAATGAAAGGGACAACTGAGACAACGAGTTTTGATTGCCACTGGAAAAGGGGACAAATGGGTAGGAGCAGGAAAATTAGCCCTCTATACGAGTCCTAGTGACTCCGCTCTCTTTAGACAATATAGAAGGGGTCTTTATACTGCATGGAGCATTGCATTTCTCCACACAGTTGTTTGGCTACAATGGTTCGCGGCCAGGCTTTCTGTATTATGAACCGACTACCCCGCATAGACAGAGCATTCCCCTATCCACCAACTGGGGACGCGCCCGGCAGCTGTGTAGCCGGAGCCCCTGAAAACCGATTCAGGTGCCGGGGATTTGAAACAAAATAGACTCCTATCACAACATATACATTTTATAACCTTTAGACTTGACACGTTTTTCTTAGAATTTTATATACCTGTTGCCCTTTTTAATATCATATAATTTAACGGTGATTTGGGACTTTTTAGCTCGAATTCCAAGTTAGAGGATTAGCTTAATTAAGCTAAATGTAGACGAAGAAGTTATACAGTTGTAGACAGTAGCTATATGATTACGCTGAAAAAAAAAACAACAGTCAAATACTGAACTATGTAGAAATTTGAATAGACTATATATAGCAATTTAGTCGAATGAATAATACTTCATCTCTACGACAAGAGTTGAAATTGAAAAACACTCATACAAGAAGTGAAATTGAACACCAATAGCTACATGATGAGAAAAGAAAATTTGAGCAATGAAAATTCACACATACTGATTTTTGAAAGTTGTTCGAATCTTCGATCCTTGATAACTGAAAAACATGTTGATAAAACACAAAGCAGTAAAACAATGTAATACATATTCAACTGCGTGATTCATTCTTAGCACATTGGCGGATCCAGAAGGGGGGTTCCGGAGGTTGGAACCCCCCTTTCTTCTGGACAATCATGTATTTTTTTAATGAATATCCTGATGTTTTATCAAGAAATACCAAAAAAAAAAGAAATCGCGCTTCGTCCCGCTCGGCGATATTTCCTTTCATTTCCATTTAGAACCCCCCCCCCCTTTTCTAATTGCCTGGATCCACGCCTGTAGCATCACTAAGAGAATATTTCTTGTTGCATTTGAGTTTGTCAGTTCTGAGATAGGACGAATTAGACTTTATGCGAGCTGTTACTACTAGAGCGGATAGAAAAGTGTCTGAAAAATTCGACTAGCCTAATCCAAGGCATAAAAAAAATTAGGGCTTTCGACTAGCCTAATCCAAGGCATAAAAAAAATTAGGGCTATTGTATTTTTCACCTTGTACAGTGATAATAAGTAACATATAAAGCACTTTTTTGATAATGAAGTCAATGAACATGTTTATGATGTACAATGATGGTCTTTGAATGTATATCTTCTCCACAAGAAAGTGTTATTGAAAAAGATTACTGTTATCCAAGTTTTACATTTATATGTTAGCTGTTATTGACTTGATATACACTGTTAGCTGTTATCACTTATTATCTGTTATTGGAAAAATCAATTTGCTATTAGGCTGTTATGGGACCCCCCCCTTTGCCCCCCTCACAGAACAGCAAACAACATGTCTGAAACCTAAAATGTCACAATCAGATGTCAAAACAGTATTGACCTTGTGTTATATGCTATTTATTTAAATATTTGTATGATAATTACTTAATTACATATTTCATTTAACCCAAATTAGGTATGTCTTGAACTCGGGAAAATTTCAAGATGTTCGTACCTCTGATAAAAAAGTTACGACCATTCAAAGAGGCAAAAATAAGCCAAAAATCAATAATGTCCTGTTTCATTTTATTTTTACTGTTTTTGTAATAAATATTTTAAGTAATATTAAAGCTCTGAAAAGATTGAACTAAATTCCTAACTAAAGGAAAACTATTCTGCTAAATTTTCCATTTTATTTTTTTATAATAGCTGTAATACAAATGAAGTAAAGCTAAAAACAGTGACATCATGTATTCGTTTTTATGTAATTTCCCTAAATTTGGGTTGTTTAATGTGTTGGAGAAAAAATACTTAAATATACCCTGTATGTGATATTTGCAAACATCAAATATTAATCTAAGGGTTGAAATTTCAAACAGAACAACAATTTTCAATTTACCTTGAAAAATGTTATAAATATTTTATCACAAACTTCGTTGAGGCAAAATAGCAAAAAATTGTATTGTCCGTAGACACTAGTTTTTAAGAAAGCATCATACGTTATATTCTCTTAATTTATGTTACTTAATGCTTTAGGATTTGCTCAAGTTGAAATAGTCATACACAACTTTCACCTTGCAATGTTGACAGAAATTTTTGCAATGAATGATACCAATGTCTTTTCCGTAGGCGCATGTCTTGTACGTAGACATCCATCTTTATACTTTATGCCATGATGACCCTTTCTAAGTGTAATTATTTGGTCAAATTATATAATATGCTTGAATTATAAGCTAAAAAATTACAGAAAATATCTAGTATTTTGCAAGATCATCCATTATCATCTAAAATTGGATATTTTTTTAATCATTTTAAATTCAAATGTTTCTTTGGACAACCCGTACGTAAATCTTTTAAATATGGTAAATTGAAAAAAAATATAGATTTTTTTCAAATTTAAGTATTAAAATATCGTTAACTGGTAAACGCAACTTTTTAACAAATTTAAGATGAAATGTGTTTTGTAAACAAAAATGTCTTGTCCGTAGACACCCTTTCAGCTAATTTCTAGGCAAATTTTAGTAGTATTTATGTAAATAATAAAAAAAAATAAATGAATAGTATTAAAAATGACCATATAATATTCTACATTTTAGATGCTTCTGAATTCTGTTTTCAAAACAAAATTTTCAAATATCATATAAATTAAGGCAATTTGGAGGGTACAAGTCATAGTTCAAACAATATGATCATCTCAAATCAAAGAAAGTAAAATCTTTTCTTATAGTTTACATTCAAATTGCAAAGGATTTTAGTCAAAATCATCATTATTTTCACAGAAAAGGTAAAAAATGTGTATTACATAGTGTCTACGGACAAGACATTTCTACACAAACAATACATTTTTACAATTTTGCAATAAAATTGCCTGATAATAAGAGATCTAGTCATTTTTTGCGTAATGTATCCCCAAAGTTCAGTTTCCATGTTAGTAATGACATCAGAGGTTTCAAAAAAGAACATATATGTATGCAGACAAGACAATTTATTGGTATTCTGCATCATCAATGTTTTAGTCAGTTTGATATTGAAACTTGATTTTCAATGTTCTGTATTGTTTAAATATGTGTTTGAACCATTTTTAGGTTACTTTAGCTAAAATAATATTGGATTGAATAAATATTTTTTTGATTAGTCTTGTCCGTAGACACATTTGAGCTTTCCTTAGACAGACTTTATTTTTGTAATCTTCATACCAATACAATAAAGCAGCCATCAAAGTATTAGAAATTTCATCAGCTTTCAAAAAGTGCTAAAATTTATCTCATCCACAGCAAATGAGATGAATAAATGGTTTAAAAAGGAGGTATATTTCACATTTTTTCTGTTATCTAAGGATAATATACATTATTTTTTAAAGTTTATGACTTAGAATTGTTGATTCTTTATTTATTTTGAAAGTTTTAGATGATAATGTTTCAAAAAAACAATGTTTTATCAACAGAAAACTTATTGTATACATTTGCTAGCCTTTTCAAATTTAAGTACTGTTATTATATAAATTTTACTTTTAAATTTTCATGTATTGATGAAAAAATTAACTAGATGCATTATATATACTGATAATATCTATTTTTTCCTAAAATATGATCATTTTTGCTTCAGTTTTTCACATTTTCAAGAAACTTTCATGAAGTTAAAAAATCACCACTAGTGAAACATAGTTTCGACATCTGATTGTGACACACCCGTTAGCATTGAACAATAATCGGACATTCAGATACAAGCCTCTTTGTCAGGTAAATTTCAGTTAAAAAAACTACCTTTTGGGGATGGTTAATGATTTAGTGTTATATATACGTATGTGAAAAACTTTCAAATTTAAGTTTTAATACTTTGCAATACCTTTGGACAAAGTATGACATCCTATTTAAGAGTAGCATGATTGTCACGTAAAATTCACTTTTCTAATATTGGATTCTGAAAACGTAATCCATTGAAAGAAAGGTTTTAAAAACGTTAACAACTCTGTCATGTCATAAGCAAATGCATAACAGCCTCATCGTGTACTGTATAATTTTTTTAATTGGTTATTGTAACAAGAATGTCACGTAAAATTCATTTGTTATAACCCTAAGAACTTCTGCGATCTAATTCCTCTCATTGTATGAAATGTTTTTGAAAAATAACTTCCCCTTTCCATTCTGTACAGATTCGTGTACAAAAAACGACTAAAATTATCCCTTTTTGCTTCAGTTTTCATTTGCCAATGTATTATCTTAATATGAATTTTACGTGACATTCGTTTTTTAAATTTCCCCCTTCATACCTTCCTTTATGTTTATGATTATTTTATTTTTAAGATGTATTCTGGCTGTTGATCCATTTTATTCATCAAATACTTACAAGGTGACATTGACAAATTTAATTTTCCAACAAACAACAAAATCTAGAAATTTAGTAGTTCTTCAGATATCAATTTTGCCAACTTTTGTCTTTTCAGTGCAGTATATCATCACGTATATATGTTACAGTGAAATTGTAAAATTAGTGATTTTGTAAAATCCCTGAAATAATTAGTGATTTTGTAAAACCACTGACCATTTTAGTGATTTTATAAAATCCCTGAAATTGTCAGGAATTTTGTAAAATCCCTGAAATCAAGGAGTTATATATAACTCCTTGCTGAAATTATCGTTAGGGATTTTACAAAATCACTGGTTAAACTTTTTAAATAGTATGCTAAATTTTTCTTGGAAGATGTTGGTGTATTTAAACTAATTTACATGCAGGAGTATTTATAATAGGTGTACAAAAGTGAAATATATTACCAGATTTTGCACAAAAGTATTCACACGCCAAGTTTTCTACCCTAAATACCGTAATTTATATAAAACTAAATTTAAAAAATAATATTGTGAAAATATTTCTGAACTGATTACATTGAAATTTGCACTATCAAACTCAGAATGGTGTGCATTTTAATTGTTTATTTAGTCAATATTCTAACCTAAAAAAGTAAAGAATGTAAGAAAAACAATTCAAAATTTATGATGTCTATTCCTTGTGTAAATAAAATTCTAGCATCAAAATTTAAATTTCTTGTAGATTAAGACCAAAATAACAAAAATAACAAAATATTTAACAATTTATGTTACAAATGCAATTCAAAAACCTGAGATAATTATTCTGTAGAGAAATGAAAAGTTTGTTATTCACCTGTTTTATCTGTCATAAACTGGAATAGTAAAAACCTGATTTAGACATAACTAAACATCATACAAAAGTAAGTTCAGGAAGGCCCAAAATGAAGATATTTTCATGGATTCATGCTAATTACTGAGATTTCAATTGACTCACATTATATTCTAGCCTTAGCATTTTTATTTAAAATGACAACATGTCAGTGGTAATTTATACTGTATCTGGATACAGGAAACAGTCATATATCAAGTTCCACAGAATTTCCACTCTAAAAACTGTTTTAATTTAGCACGGGCAGGTGATTTTTAAGTTTTATTTTGTATTATTTATGAAAAAATGCTGTAAATTTTGAAGAAAATGACCATAATTTGGCAAGTATAAATTAACATTTTTTGAAAGGGGTTGAAAAAAATCGGAACATGTAGGAATTTTGTTTTATTATGGACTAAACGGTGGTGTACAGTGTGAGATGAACCATGTACAATTTTCGTACAAGATAATACGCAGTAGTTGCATGTTTTATTCTAAAGTTATATGTTGAGAGCTTAATATTTGACTTCATACTTTTAGCTTCAAGAAAAAAAAAATACTAGCTCATCGTTTCGTAACATTGATTCTAGAGCCATACTGCATCAAACTTAAAATTGTCTGAAATTCTGAATAAATTCAAAACTTTACTTCCGGTCCTATTTTTCAACCAATTGTTTTCCTATTTATTCAATCAATGTTGATTTTTTTTTATGTTTGTATCTAAAGTAGGGATATTTGACAGATATACCTTAAGATTCTAAATATTTTAAACATTCTGTTTGCTATACAATATCGAAAAATTATTTTACAAATTCCCTAAATTTGACCAGGGAATCAGTAAAATAATGATTGATTTTTTCAGCGATTTTGTAAAATCCCTGGTTTTAATTAGGGATTTTACAAACCCACTGACCAATTTAGTGATTTTACAAATTCCCTAATTTTACATATTCACTGTAGCATATAAACTATCATTTGCTTACTCATATGTTTAGTTCAGTTGCTAAAAACATTGAATATTAAAAATGGTCTGTATTGACTTCAAAATGGTCAATAACGTGGCTATTACTAAGAGGAATTTTACGTGACAGCAGGGTTAATTTTACGTGACATGATACTCATGGTCCAATGATGAGCTGGAAGTATGCAGATCATTAAAATCTATCTATTCATTGAATTCTGCATTATTTCAAAGCAAAAGTGCAAAGAAACGATATTGAATCAAATGAAATGTCACAAATTCGATAAGATCAATGGGTAAAAAAAATCGAAAGAAAACTTGTCATAATATTTATTGTTGTGTTATTGATTTCAAATAAATGGCGGCAAACAACATTTTTTTGAAGTCACTTTTTGTAAAATGTGTATTTGTAAGCAGGTATGATGTACCTATATTACAGTATGCAAAACGAGTATTTTTTAGTTAAAAATATTTCATTTTAAGAGTGTAAGTACCTGTGACATGTTTTCGGCCATTAAAATGAGAATGAGTGGTCTATAGGACCAATGTGAGATCTCGTTGGTCGTGATTAACGTTGCTTAGTAACCGTGAGTGTTGTCAACAGCAGTTCGGCACTAAATATCACTGCATTTATTTATGAAAATCATACGAGAAATAGTTTTAACAACTCTCGTCATATGCTGTGTATTTATAGTTTTCATAACGAGAAAAAATTGTATATCGCTGGATAACAACTCGCCGAAGGCTCACTTATTATATTTTGAAATTAAATAACTCGAGTTGATATTCAGATATACAATTTTTTCTCGTTATGAAAACTATAAATACACATCATACGACGGCACTTTCTGTTGTCGAAATGGCCATCGGCAGAAACTAAACTGACAGTAACTACGGTATTTTGTGATTGAGCACTTAATGCCAATGTTGTTACCAGCAGAATATCGAGGATAATATTCGTAATGGCACCATTTGATGAACATTTAGGCCAAGAGGCTGTTACCAGATACTATTCCGGTATTCTGGTAGTTGCGTTTTCTGTTCAACACTCATAGCACAATCAAGTAAGCTTTTGAGCATCGCGACAGTACATGTAGATTGTTTCTTCGATAGTAACACTACATACTAATTTATTTTGTTTATTAATTAATTTAACATACAAATTTATTTTGGAAATGTAAGTGGTCTGAAGGTAAAGTAAGAGAGAACCGAACCGTCAGTCTGAAAAGAACAATCCAAGGACAATGGCAACGTCGGAAAAACGAAGAAACGAAGACATAACATGAGCACGGCACAGAAAAGAAAATGAAGACACGCACATATACAAAAATGAACAACACGGACCCAATAAAAACCATGGGTGAGATCAGGTGCATCGGTAGAGTAAGCATCTCCTGCTTCTTATAAGACACCCGCCGTGTTGAACATGTCAACTCCGGTAGTAAAGTCAGATCCGGTAGAGGAAAATCAAACTTTAGTGGCAAAGAGAAAGATCTGTTGTCATCTGGGAAACAGATATCTCATAGCGGTCCACAAGATCGTGATGTCGACCGTAAAACTTCTGTATTGATGACCTCAAGTTATGGGATACATACCCTTGCTTAGGAAGCCTATTTGTAAGCAACCGAGCTCTATCACGGTAGTCACTGTATCGACCACAGGCCCTTGAGTAGCGAATGAGTTGGGAGATGTAAACTCCGTATGCTGGTGCTTTTGGAATGTTGCTACAAAGAAAGGGGAAGTTGACAATTGGAAAAGTGAAGTCATCGCGTTTGTCATATAGCCTAGTTTGTAGTGTACCTCTTTTGTCAATTTCAAGATGAAGGTCAAGGAACGAGGCTGATGTGGAAGTATCTGTAGTATCCTTTATTTCTAGCTCTTTTGGATAGATAAGATGAAGAAAATCACCAAAGCGAGGATTGTTTAGATATAAAATATCATCTATATAACGGAAACTGAAATTAAAGGACTGGGCCAGTTTTTTATCTTTATTTTGAAGAAGCCCTTCGATGAATTCAGCTTCATATGAGTGGAGAAATAGATCGGCTAAAAGAGGTGCACATTTTGTGCCCATTGGAATTCCGATAGTCTGTTGAAAAACAAGTCCTCCAATCTGGACAAATATATTGTCGATCAGAAACTCTAACATTTTATTCACTTCTTCCTCTGTATATGTTATATTTCCCATTTTGTAAATTCAAAATTTCAAAATGTATCTATAACTTTTCAATTTAAGTAGATATTAAAGACATATTTTATATTGATTAATGGACTAAGTGTCACAAGTTACTCAATACTTTAAACGGCTTTTCTCAGTTAATGGCAGGTGTTCCTATGTTATTGTCAAATTAGTCTTATTGTTGATTGAGTGTTAGGTATCTAGGTTGACAGGTTTGCTGACATTAGAAACTAAGTAGTTAACCAATTATATTTTAGTTTTCAAAAAGATAATTTATAATAAACATTTTCATTGGTAAAACGAAGAATTCCTGGGATCTCCAAGTACGTGAATGATTGTGTTTAAATTAGGCCGTTGTGTCCTAATCTTCAGTTACATGGAGATTCCCAGCGAATAAAAGTTGTTTTAATTTGTAACTCTTCTTCGTTTTTACCAGGTAAGTTTAATTATTCAAGTCAAATTGTTGATATTATTTTAACGATTATATTTTGCGACTATATTAAAGAGAAATAATTACTTAAAATTTAATCAATTATGCAACAATTTAAAGAATGTTTTATGGTCAGCAATATTCAGAAATCGCTTCTTTTTATTGTTTTAAGCTTATATATTATATCAGTCATTTTTACGTTTATCTTGTAAGATAAGTTTTTGCATTTATTCACATGGATACCGATGTGTTTATCTTAGAACTGATTTAATATTCAATGAGCAAAATATTTATATAGCTACAATTTATATTACACATTTTAGTACGTATATGTTGCATGTTGTTTTAAAACCGTAATTACAATTATAATCATGTTACACGTTCAGAAGTACACATTGCCGCTAATGCACACATAATTGTAAAATATCCTTATTACCGTAAACAGTGAGTTATTACCGTAAACATTTGTAAAAGTTATGATCATGCGCAAACGACATTCTATGTTACCGGAAGTCATGCATAGACATTGCAGTAGAATACCGGAAGTGTACATTTAAACTTATGCGCAATTATTGTTATAGAATACCGGAAGTACCGAAATTAATTGTCATGTGTAACTATTGTTTTTATATAACCGGAAGTACTGAATTTGAATCGACATTGAAAAATATAATATCATTTACACTCGAACATGTTCAAAATATTTCGAACCATAGAAACAGAAACACAAACACATATTTTACACTATGAATTTGTATTGTTTTATTTGTTTTATTTGTTCATTTTGTTATGTTTTAAAGTGATTATTTATAAGAAAAATATTATTTACATGTATCTAATTCTTATATTCTCGTTTCAGACTTATTTACTATGTTCACAAAATTTGTGTTTAAAAGAGACAATGAATTCAATATTTAAAGTGAAAATAGTTCTCGTTTAATCAATAATTCTAGTTAACATGTCTTTCATTACAGTATTTCTATTCATACATTGTTTTATGGGAAATATAACACATGTGCTATGCATATGAATCAACTGCTCTGAAGTTTTTGCAGTTTGAATGGCACCCTAGTGTAGGAAAAGTAAGTTTTTGTTTAAAAGCTTTCTACCAGTATTTCGACAGTATTGCCTTTTTGCGGCTTTGATAATGTTTTTTTTTAATTTTTACATGTAAGTTCGGGTATGGATTCTAATTGTTCCTGTGAAATGTTTTGATTAGGGAAATAAAGAATATAATCGGAAAATCTTTTTAATACTACAGTTTGCAATTGAGTCGTCATCTTCATAATCATCACTTAAGTCCTCTTCTATACACACACACACACATATATATAAGCGTAATCTTCGCTAAAAGATTGAAATATTATTTCATTTATTGAGGTGTTAAAGCAACACACCGCGATTTTCGTGGATATGAATAATTTACAATTGCAAAACATTTATAAATACCTTTATGGGTGCTGTGTATTGCATTGGTCCCTTTGTTTTGAATGATCTTGGATGTTGTGATTTCTATTTCTGTGGTTTGTGTCTGTCTGATGTCATTGTTTTATGTGTCTAACGTCATTGTTTTCTTGTTTTGGCCATGTCTTTGGACTTCGATTTTTGTAAATTTGTTCTCCTTTGTTCCTTCGGTATTCTACTGTCGTTGTCCCAATTTCAGCCGAATTGGTTAAATTAAATAGAGAATCCACATGAAACTAAATCATTGAAATATGTTAAACATTATTTAAACTTGTCTGTTGTAGTGCGTGGATTCGTTGATACTTATTGCAATGTATTGATTAGAGTTATCTCCCTTTTTATACTTAACTTTATAGTTTGGAATCAAATGGGGTAGCGGGAGAATATTTTGATATGGAACTTGATACTGGCCTTCATAAAGTTTTATACGGACTCTATGAAGGCCAGTATCAAGTTC